>PVKS010000636.1:0-180320 GCA_004027875.1 Aplodontia rufa | reverse complement strand
CCTCAAACTGAATGACTTTCAGTGCAACAGGGGGAAAGCTCCCTAGGATACTTGGAGGTGTAGGGAAGGGGATGGGGAGGGGGGAGGGCATATGAAGAACTCATAGAAGTCTGGTGATTGGGAAGATGGGGGAACATCCCAGAAGCCGATGTCATTCCTCCATGAACTACCCATTTAACGCATGAGTTCTTCTGGGGGAAACTGCAACAGATGAAACCCATAGTAGCTTATCTATGTGTTAGCATTACCCCTGGATAACAAAGTTTATACACATTGATTGCCACTGTTTTGACAATGTTTCCCCCTCATCTGTATCCTGTATCGCTATATACTTCTAATAAATTTGAAAAGAAAAAAAGACTAGGCATGGAACTACCACATGACCCAGCTATACCACTCCTTGGTATTCATTCAAAAGAATTAAAAGTCTTCAAACTACAGTAGTTCAGGCATACTCAAGCTTGCAGCAGCACAATACAAACTATGGAACCAATCTAGGTATCCATCAATGGATAAAGAAAAGGTATTTTACACACACACACACACACACACACACACACACACAGGAGTTTTATTCAGCCATAAAGAAGGTTGAAAGTATTTCCATCTATTTTCAGGAAAATAGATGAAACCTGAAAACATTGTGTTAAGTGAAATAAGTCAAACACAGAAGGTTAAAAGTCATATGTTTTCTCTCGTATGTGAAAGCTAGAGAGGGAAAAGGGAAAAAAAAGGCAGGGCCGCGGGTGGCATGGAGGAGGCGACCGCTGTGGTGAGCGGGGCCGATAGTGTGGGCCGAAGGGCGTGCGGTGGGCTCCCGGGCCCCTGAGCGATTCCCGAAATCATGGACTGGCCAGGACAGTGGTGATTCCCAAATTCAGTATGGATGACAGGAAACCCAGTCCCCTCATCAAGCCCTTTGGGGCTAGGAAGAAGCGGAGCTGGTATCTTACCTGGAAGTATAAACTGACAAATCAGCGGACCCTGCGCAGATTCTGTCGGACAGGGGCTGTGATTTTCCTGCTGGTGACTGTCATCGTCAACATCAAGTTGATCCTGGACTCTCGACGCGCAATCAGCAAAGCTAGTGAAGTCCTGGAGCCAGAGCAAGACTATGATGATACCCTGGGCCACCTGGAGCCCCCACGGCATAGAGGCAGTGGTCCCCGGCGGGTCCTGAATGTGGAGGTGTACTCAAGCCACAGCAAAGTATATGTGGCAGTGGATGGCACCACAGTACTGCAGGATGAGGCCAGGGAGCAGGGTCCGGGCATCCATGTCATCGTCCTCAACCAGGCCACGGGCCATGTGACGGCAAAACGTGTGTTTGACCCATATTCGCCTCATGAGGATGAGGCGGTAGTGCTGTTCCTCAACATGGTGGCACCTGGCCGGCTGCTTATCTGCACCATCAAGGATGAGGGCTCCTTCCACCTCAAAGACACAGCCAAGGCTCTGCTGAGGAGCCTGGGCAGCCAGGCTGGCCCTGCTCTGGGATGGACGGATACCTGGGCCTTCGGGGGGATGAAAAGGAGGTCCTGTCCTTGGGGAGAAACATTCTAAATCACCTGCCCTCTCCTCCTGGGGAGACCCAGTCCTCTTGAAGATAGATGTACCACTGAGCTTGGCTGAAGAGGCAGAGTGTCACTGGGCAGACACAGAGTTGAACCACCACAGGCGCTTCTGCAGCAAAGTTGAGGGATATGGGAGTGTGTGCAGCTGCAAGGACCCCACACCCATTGAATTCAGCCCTGACCCGCTCCTAGACAATAAGGTCCTCAATGTACCTGTGGCTGTCATTGCAGGAAACCGACCCAATTACCTATACAGGATGCTACGCTCTCTTCTCTCAGCCCAGGGGGTGTCTCCACAGATGATAACAGTTTTCATCGATGGCTACCATGAGGAACCAATGGATGTGGTGGCGCTATTTGGTCTGAGAGGCATCCAACACACTCGCGTCAGTATCAAGAATGCCCGCGTGCCTCAGCACTACAAGGCCAGTCTCACTGCCACCTTCAACCTGTTTCCCGAAGCCAAGTTTGCTGTGATTCTGGAAGAAGACCTGGACATTGCTGTGGATTTTTTCAGTTTTTTGAGCCAATCCATCCACCTGCTGGAGAAAGATGACAGCCTGTACTGCATCTCTGCCTGGAATGACCAGGGGTATGAACACACAGCTGAGGACCCAGCACTACTGTACTGTGTGGAGACCATGCCTGGGCTGGGCTGGGTGCTCAGGAAGTCCTTGTATAAAAGGAGCTTGAGCCCAAGTGGCCCACTCCAGAAAAGCTCTGGGACTAGGACATGTGGATGCGGATGCCTGAACAGCGACAAGGTCGAGAATGCATCATCCCCGATGTTTCCCGATCCTACCACTTTGGCATTGTGGGCCTCAACATGAATGGCTATTTCCATGAGGCCTACTTCAAGAAGCACAAGTTCAACATGGTTCCAGGTGTCCAGCTCCAGAATGTGGACAGCCTGAAGAAAGAAGCTTATGAAGTGGAAATTCACAGGCTACTCAGTGAGGCTAAAGTTCTAGACCACAGCAAGAATCCTTGTGAAGATTCCTTCCTGCCTGACACAGAGGGCCACACCTATGTGGCCTTTATCAGAATGGAGAAAGAGGATGATTTCACCACCTGGACACAGCTTGCCAAGTGCCTCCATATCTGGGACCTGGATGTACGAGGCAACCACCGGGGCCTATGGAGATTATTTCGGAAGAAGAACCACTTCCTGGTGGTAGGGGTCCCAGCCTCCCCTTACTCAGTGAAGAAGTCACCATCAGTTACCCCAATTTTTCTGGAGCCACCCCCAAAGGAGGAGGGAGCCCTAAGAGTGGCTGAATAGACATGAGACCTCCAGGACACTATAGGATTGGGTACTGTGTACCCCCAGGCAGGCTAGCCCTTCATCCATCCTGTAGGATTTTGTAGATGCTGATAGGGGCTGGGGCTGGTTTATTTTTAACATGAGACTTAATTACTAACTCCAAGGGGAGGGCTCCCCTGTCCCAATACCCCTGTTCCTGAGTTTAAGGTCTATTTATTTGCTTCCTCGTTGGAGAAGGGCAGAAGAGTACCTGGGAATCTTCAGGACCCTTGGGAAGCTGATCCTGCCCTTTGTACATCCCCTCCTCCCAGGCCTGGCTCAGAATCTAACCTATTTATTGACTGCCCTGAGGGCCTTGGAAATAGGCCGGACCTGTAGGGCCTTGATTCCTTTCTGGGCAGTGGTACTGCCCTGAGGGTGGGACTGGCTCTTACTCAGGAAATTGCTGTGCCCAACCCATGAACAGGCCCAGTTGGGGTCTGTGTGCTGACAAAGACTCACTCTCAGAGACCCTTCAACACTGAACCAGGCTCTCTCTCAGCTTCCTCTTTGTCCAGATTTCTGAAGCTGGATAAGGTGGTCATAGATTAAAAAAGGAGAAAACCTCTGGGGGAAAAAATAAAGGTTGGGGGTGGATCTCATGAAAATCAAAAGGAGATCAGTAGAATAGAGGAGAGGGACCAAGGAGTGGGAGGACAGGTCGGTAGGAAGTGCTGGAAAATGATATTGGCCAAATTATATTGTGTGCATGTACAAATAAGTAACAACAAATCCAAACTTTCTTTTTGTACCCTGGACTAAACCTAGAGACCTAGAGATGCTTAACCTTTCACCCACATCACCAACCCTTTTTATTTTGAGACACGGTCTCATTTACTTAGAGCCTCACTAAATTATTGAGACTACCTTTGAACTTGGGATCCTCCTGCCTGAGCCTCTCAAGTTACTAGGATTATAGGCATGTGCCACCAAATCTCACCATTCTCTACAATTACAATGCACCAATAAAATAATATGGAAAAATATACTTCAGTGACTCAACAACCTAATGCAATCATTCTTGATTGGATCCCACAATTAAAAAACAGTGCAAAAGACACGTGTGGGATAAGTAGGGGAATTTGAATATAGTAATATTACTATGGTTGTGTAGGAAAGTGTTTTTTTAAAGAGAGAGGGATAGTGAGAGAGAGAGAGAGAGAAAGACATAATCAATTTTTTAATTTAGTTTTTCATGTAGCTTTCATTGCTCTGACACTTTGTTGTATACATGGTGCTGGGTTTTTTTTTTTTTTTTAAGAGAGGGACAGTGAGAGACAGAGAAAGAGAGAAACAACTTTATTTAGTTTTTCACATGGCCTTAGTTGCTCCAACACTTAGTTGTGTACATGGTGCTATGGTTTGAACCCGGGTCCTTGTGCTTGCCAGGCAAGCGCCAAAACCGCTGAGCCACCGCTCCAGCCCCAGTGCTGGGGTTTGAACCTGCATTCTTGCACATGCCAGGCAAGCACAGGAATTGCTGAGCCACCACTCTAGCCCCAGGAAAGTGTTTTTATTAGATAACCACATCAAAATATTTAAGAATGAAATATCACAATAACTATTCACTTTAAAAAAACTTCGAAAAAAAAATAAAAAAAAATTTAAAAAAAAAAAAAAAACTTCGAAAAACAGGTGAAACATGATAAAATGCTAAAAATATTAAATCTTGGTGATAGGTATATGGCATTTATTACATTGTTCTATTTTTATGTACCTATGTAATTTTAATAATTAGTATAAAAAGTGTTTTTAGCCAGGTGTGGTGGTGCATGTCTGTAAACCCAGCAATTAGGGATGCTGAGGATTCAAGTTTAAGGTTAGCCTTAGCATCTTATTGAGACCCTCAGCAATTTACCAAGACCCTATCTCAGAATAAAAACTAAAAAGGGTTCAGTGGCAAAGTGCTCCTGAGTTCAATTCCAAGTACCCTCCTCCTCCAAAAAAAAGTGTTTTTAATATCTAACATTTGTAAGGGTTTGAGAAAATAGACCATCCTATATATATTGTTGGTTGGAGTTTATAGTGGTATAACCTTCTTAAAGGAAGGAATTGGAAGGGCTATACTTGAAGCACTTGCCTGGCATGCATGAGGACCAGGGTTTGAACCCCAGCACCACATACACAGCTAAGTGTCAGAGAAACAAAGGCCAGATGAAAAAAATAAATAAAATTGATTCTCTCTTTCTCACTCTTTCCCTCTCTCTCTTTAAAAAAAAAAAAAAGGAAGGAACTGGACTATGGTAAGGTAACATATTTGCCTCGCATGTGTGAAGACTTTGATTTGATTCTCAGCACCAAACCAGAAAAGAAATGGAGGGGAAAAAATAATATGTTCAATCAGTTGGACACGGTGGCACATACTTGTAGTCCCAGTTGCTCAGGAGGCTGAGGTGGGAGAATAACTTAAGCCCAGGAATTTAAGAAGATATGACTGGGCAACATAGTTAGAGACCCTTTCTTTATCTCTCAAAAAAAAACAGGAGAAGAATCCATTCAATGACTAGTGAAACAAGTATAGAGAATATATAAATATATGTATAAAGATGTTTATCATAGGGGTTGGGGATTTAGCTCAGTGCCCGCGTGCTTGGCTAGCACGCACAAGGCCCCGAGTTCGATCCTCAGCCCTGGAAAAAAAAAAGATGTTTATCATAGCAGTGCTTATAATATAAACAAATTTGAGACACTAGAGAAATGCTAAATATATTATGCCAATGTATTTTATATTACCTATGACAAAGAATACTATGTTAGTATTAAAAAGAACAAAGTAAGTCAGCTTTTTTTTGTCATAGTGACCAAAATACCTGACATAAGCAACTCAAAGAAGGAAAATTTTATTTTGGCTCACAATTTCAGAGGTTTCAGTCTGTGGTTGCCTGCCCCACTGCTTTGGGCTGCAGGTGAGGCAAAGAAAAACTACTCTGCTCATGGGAACTGGGAAGCAGCAAGCAGGGAGAATACACACACACACACACACACACACACACACACACACACAGAGACCAAGTGAGAATGGAGGGGTGAAGAATAACATAGAGTCCCCAAGGGCACATCCCCAGTGACCTATTCTCTGCAATAACAACCCACCTGCCTACCATTCAAATTATTAATTCATTAAATGAATTAATACCGTGTATAGAGCCCTTATGATCCAATCACTTCTGGACATTTATGCATTAGGGACCAAGCCTTCAACACATGAGCTTTTGGGGGACATTTCAGATCTGAAGCATAACAGTAGGTGTATATTTGCTATATTAGTTTATTAGAGCTGCTATAACAAAGTATCACTTTGGGTGGCTTAAATAACAGAAATTTATTTTCTCATAGTTCTGGAGACTAGACATCCAAGACCAGGTGTCCACAGGGTTAGTGAAGCCTCTCTCCTTGGCTTGTAGATATTTTCCCTATACCCTCACATTTTCTTCCCTCTTAGGTTAGTCAACTTTTTCACTGCCATAACAAAATGCCTGAGAAAAACAACTTAAAGGAGGAAATATTTATCTTAACTCACAGTTTTAGAAATTTCAATACAAGGTAGGCTATAGCACTATTGCTTCCGGCCTGAGGCAAGACAGAACATCATAGGAGAAGGGTGTGACTGGGTAAAGCTACTCAGTTCAGGACAGCCAGGAAAGAGAAAAAGCAAGAAAAAGAGAAAGGGTTGAGGTTGGGGACAAGATACAGTCCCAAAGGACATGCCCCCAAATATCCATACTCTTCAACGAGATCACACCTCCTACAGTTTCTACCATCTCCCAATAATCCATTCAGTTATCAATGGATTAATTTGTTAATATGCTTAAAGTCCTCATAACCCAATCACGTCCTAAAAGTCCCACCTCTGAACATTACTCCCAGGTGGAACAAGCCAATCATATTGTAGGTTCCACACTAATGACTTCATTTTAACAAAATTACTTCTTTTTTTTTTTTTAAAGAGAGATCGACAGTGAGAGAGAGAAAGAGAAAAACAACTTTATTTAGTTTTTCACATGGCCTTCATTGCTCCAACACTTAGTTGTGTACGTGGTGCTGGGGTTTGAACCCAGGTCCTCACGCTTGCCAGGCAAGCGCCAAAACCACTGAGCCACCCACCGCTCCAGCCCATGAAATTACTTCTTTAAAGAGCCTATCACCAAATACAATCACATGCTGAAGTACTGTGGATTAGGACTTCACTTGTGTACATCTACCAACAAATCCCACCATTATGTATGTTTTAGTCATCTTTTTCACTGCTGTGATTAAAAGACTTGACAAGAACAATTTTAGGACAGGAAAAGTTTATTTGGGGGCTCACTGTTTCAGAGGTCTCAGTGCACAGACAGCAGGATCCATTCCTCCAGGATGGAGGTGAAGCAAAATATCATGGTGGAAGTGAGTAGTAGAGGAAAGTGGCTCAGTGCATTACAATCCGGAAGCAGAGAGAGACTCCACTCACCAGATTCAAGATACATGCTCAGTGGCTGGCATGGTGGCTCAGCGGGTTACAGTGCTTGCCTAGCACCATGTACACAACGAAGTCTCAGAGCAACGAAAGCCATGTGAAAAACTAAATAAAATTGATTCTCTCTTTCTCTCTCCCTCTCTTTAAAGAAAAAAAAAAGATATATGCCCAAAAAGCATGACCCCCAGGAACCCACCTCCTTCAGCCATACACACTCTACCTGCTTTCAGTTACCACTCAGTTAATCCCTTTCAAGGGATTAATTTACTGATTGAATTAAAGCTCTCCTCCTAACTCAATTATTTCACATCTAAACCTTGAATTGTCTCATACATGAGCTTTGGGGGGACACCTCACATCTAAATCATAACACTGTACAGGTATAATGTACCAATAAAAAATGTGGAGAAAAAGAAATTTTGGAGAACACTATTCAACCCATAATATTTGCTAACATGGAAAGATGCCCATAATTTTGAGTTTAAAAAAAAAAGGAGCGGAAAATGCATGCTATGATTTCATTGCTTTCAAAATTAAAGCAAACAATACAAACAGACTCTCTAGTACACATTTATAGGTGATTCAGAGTGCTGGAGGGATAAATACACAGCTGTTCATAATAGTTCCCCTGTGGGGGGTGGGGGCGGGGTGAGGAAGACTGGATTTAAACCCCAGAGGGACACAGGTCAACTATTTTCTATGAGCATGGGTTACTTTTATAATTTGACAAACTTTAACTTGACAAATACAGCTATAATATATACCACAAAAGAGAAAATGCTCTTATTTAAATAGGGATTAAATCCCACGGAGTTTAACAAAGACAGGAAAATGGGGGTGGGGGAAGCAATCAAAACAGTTCCAAACGACAAATTACAGAAATGGGAATTGAAACATATTGTTCTGATGTGGTCTTTGATTATTAGATATAGTTTTAAAGCTAGCTTAGAAACACCTAAGATTTTACTAAACTAGTAGGATTAAAAGGAAAGTTCACCTTCCTTCCAAATTGCTGTAACAGATGATTTGCAAACAAAATATTCTAAACGAAGAAGGAAAAAAACAGAAAGAAAAAGAAATATTTCAAAATAAATATATAGGGTTGAGGTTGTGGCTCAGTGTTAGAGCACTTGCCTAGCACATGTGAAGCACTGGGTTCTATCCTCAGCACCACATAAAAATAAATTAAAAAAAGGTATTGTGTCCATTTACAACTAAAAAATATTTTTAAATATTTAATTATAAATACATAAAGAGAAAAACTGAGATAGGGTTTTAGCAGTCAGTGTAAATAAGAGTTAAATTATCAGTCAGGCATGGTGATGCATGTCTATCTATAATCCCAGAAACTTGGGAAGCTGAGGCAGGAGCATCAAGTTTGAGGGCAACCTCAGCAGCTTAGAGTTTTAGCAACTTAGCAAGACCCTGTCTCAAAATTTTCAAAAGTAAAAAGAGACCAAGGATGTAGCTTAGTGGTAAAAGAACCCCTAGTTTCAATTCCCAGTACAAAAAAGAAAAAATAAATAAATAAAAAGAAGAAGAGGAGGAGGAAGAAGAAGGAGAAAAATTTAAAGAGTTCTTATGTGACTGGCACTTTGCTAAATGCTCTGCACTGTGCAGATAGCAGAATTAACCTGCAAGTTTTTCTGGCTTTTGTATTTGAAACAAGGCTAAACCCTGAAGAGAACTCTACACAGACAGCAACAAACTTCCTGGTTAGAAAACTTGAGGAAAGGAGGCTTTCTGTCTCCCAGAGTAGCAAGATACACTAATCTGTGTAGGAGATGGGGAGAGTTGGAAGGAACTAGCTCTGTGATGCTCTGGGTTGAGAAGACCACGGACCCTCATCATGAGCCCCAGACATAACCCAGATGTAGCACAGGACAGATGCCCAGGACCAGATGTGCACATTCTGCCCTATATCTACAATCCCTTGTTACTATTCTACAAAAGAGAGGTCGGGAGAGCACAACCAAAATTGCCTTGTCTGCTAGCTCAGAAAAATGAGGTGGATTTTTAAATTTTTGAAAATAAAGTGCTTAATTCTTGCTAATTCTGGATTTTGTGACTGAGATTTATACTCTTCTCATTTGATTCTTTTATTTCTCTTTCTACAGATGAGGAAAAAAGGTTTTCTTTTTTTTTTTTTTAAAGAGAGAGGGACAGTGAGAGAGACAGAGAAAGAGAGAAACAACTTTATTTAGTTTTTCACATGGCCTTAGTTGCTCCAACACTTAGTTGTGTACGTGGTGCTGGGGCCAGGCAAGCGCCGAAACCGCTGAGCCACCGCTCCAGCCCAAGGTTTTCTTTTTTAAGGTTAACGTAGAAGCTTGTTTTGTTGTTGTGTTGTCGCTGCTGAGGTCACAAAACTAGTCAATAGCAAACCTACAACACAGATTTGGGTCTACCATGCTAACTCCTGCTCTATGCCGCCTGAAATAGGTTTTACCTTCTTCCTACTCTCAAATCTTGCTAATTTAGGCAGTGTCCCCTCTTCTAAGAAGCCACTATTGGCACATTCCCAAGTTTAGTTGACTCCCTTTAGGTCTCCCTTACCACCCTGACCCCATCTGTATCACAGACCGTACTGTATTTTAATGACCTGTTTGTATGTACTCCTCCTCTAGGAAGTGACCACTTGGGGACAGGAATTAAGTTTCTCCAGTGCCTGACATATAGAATGTGTTAGTGCTACATCAAGAGAGTATCATATCTAATAGTTTCTCCTCACAAAACTCTGAACTTGATAAGGTTAAAGAATACATCCAATAAGTCTTGGAGCATGAAACAGTACCTGATACAGACTGGGTTTTCAATAAATATTTTTAATGAATAAGCCAATAAGTAGTATCTTCTATTTACTGTGTCTCTGAGTCACTTTCCAAGAATAAGCAGCTTCTTGACATCCTTTCTTTGTACTGTTAGTATTTGAAATTAGTTCCCCCTTTAACATTTTTAAATTGGTCGTTATTTTCCCATTTTCATCCTCACACTCACACAGAACATGATCTTCACTATCTGAAAGTGTGAGATTTTGATTCATCCTTGGATTTATCCTGTTGCAAACTGCTAGCAATTACTTTTAGCCTCTCAGCTAAATGCCAGCATGTCATGAATCAGGGGGTGGCACTTAGGGGTGAAGCGAACAGTTAGCCTCCAATTTACAGGCTTGCTTTTCCCTGAGATAATTGTGTTAAAAGTCCCACGTTCCTGGGTGTGACCTTCCCGTCACAATCTCCTTGACAAGTGGACTGATTACGTTTGACCACGCCTAATTAAATTAAAGATGTGGGATAAAGAGTTAAAATAGTATTCGTGAGAAAAGACTTGTGATATTTTTAAAACATATATACATTCTTTCATTGGAAACACAAGGAAAAAACATTTCCAAATTACCTTCCAAGAGGTTTGCTTGGATTGACAGTCCAACGGACAAAGGAGGGGACGGAAAGCTTTTTCCCGACCTGCGGTCACAGGAACAGCGCTCCGCTCCCTGCGCGCCAGGTCAACGCGGTCTCCCGGGACCTGAAGGCTGAGGGGGCGTGGCCGAGGGCGGGCCCAGGACCCGGGGGCGGGGCCGCAGAGGACGAGGGGCAGGCTGGGAAGCGGCGCCATATTGGCGTCGTCCGCGCTGTATTGTCATAAATAGAGCCGGTTTTGTGGTGTTTTCACTACTCGGTTGGATGCCTCGGCCATAGTGAGTGGGAAAGTGAGCGGGCAAGCGAGCTTCAAGCGACTGGAGGAAAGTGAACATAGGAAGAAGGGAGGAACAAAAACCGGACTCCAGAGCGAAAGACACTCGCTGAAGAGGGAGACGCAGGAAGCGATGAAAGAGATGTCTGCGTAAGTGGTGGGGGGCGGCGGTTGAGGGCGAGGTGGGGAGAGTTGAGCTGAGGTAGGCAGCGCCGGGCCCGGCTTCCCTTCCCCGTCCCTCAGGTCCTGCTCGCTGCTTGCCTCAGCGGTCTCCTTCCCCACTCGCGGCCGGTCCGCAGTGGCACCTCCGCTGCACCTCCCCGAGCCACCCCTGCCTGGACCTGGGGACTCTGGAGTCCTCATCCATCCCCGGCTGTCCCGCCTCCGAGGACGCCCCGAGATGCGGACGAGGAGGGAGAGGAGCGCTTGCGTCCCTGAGGAGAAATTGTCGGTCACTCGCTGTCGCCAGCACCGTCTGAGCCCGTCCGCTCCTGTCTGCATTGGCGCAAATACCATCCCCCTGCCTCCCTCCTCCCCGCAGGAGTGGCCGTCCCCAGTCCTCGGAGGGGATGACCTGTTCCAGCCCGGGTTTCTCTGCGGTGAAGGCCAGGTCCTCTCGCCGCCGACGCCCCCTCCTCAGCCCCCCACCTCCCCATCTACCGGGCGCTACCGCTGCTCACCCTAGGATACGTCAGGAACTGGCTCGGTGCTGACCAAGATTGTGTTAGAGCTGCTTCAATTTCCGTTCATTAGGAAATAATTTAAACATGCATAAAAAATGCCGAAATGGGTGCCACCACCCATTTCTCCCAACGAATAACGTGCTGTGTGTGTGTGTGTGTGTGTGTATCTATGTATTTTTTTTTTAAGAAATCAAGCATTCCAGTTACGTCTGAAGGACTCTCCTACCCCCTTCTCAGGTCGCATTCCTGTCTCTCTTCAGAGAGCCCCACAGTCCTGCATTTGGTGTTTATTGTTTCTGCATCTTTTTATGCTTAAAATATGTATGTTGTAATAGCTGTCATTGCTTTATTTGTTTTTAAACTTTATATAACTAGTATTACTCTTGTCGTTTTGCAACTTCTTTAGAGCAACATGGTATCTCTGAACTCTGTCCAAATTAATAGCTTCAGTTCTAATTAATTTATATTAACGAATGTGTTGTATTCCATTGTAGGGATACCCCCTAACTTAGTCTTTTTCCTGTTAATGACTATTTTAGGATATTTCTAAGTTTTTGTTTTGTTTTGTTTTGTTTTAAGAGAGGGACAGTGAGAGAAAGACAGAATCAACTTTATTTAATTTTTCATGTGGCTTTCGTTGTTCAGAAACTTTGCTGGGGTTTGAACCTGCCTACCCACGCATGCCAGGCAAGCACCTTAACCGCTGAGCCACAGCTCCAGCCCCTGTTTCTAAGTTTTTAATGTTACAGTATGGTAGCAAACATTCTTTTACATGTCTCCTTGACCACTTGGACTAGCATTTCTCTGTGGTGTTTGCCTATAAGTGAAATTGATAGGTCGAATGGAATATGCAATATGCTATTTATAACCTCCTTCCCCCCCTCACCCATTTAGAGGAAGGTTCAGAACTATAGATTTGAGTTTTGGGGGGCCAGTAGGGACCTCAATAGCCAACATTTTGAGAATACAGGTAAGAAATTGAGACCTGGGATCATAGTGTCAGAAGTAACTATGGAGGAGAAAACTGAATGGTAGAAAGAGGTTTTGGAGTTCAGATTCTGGCTCTTTTCCTCTTTTTAAACCTCAGCTTCTTATTTATGGAATAGAACTTATTCAAGCCCTCTTCTCAGAGTTATTGAGATTAGTTGAATGGTCATATTTAATCAATCTGTTCCATTTCTATATCATACACATATAAGCAAACACGGATAATACCAGAACACCTCTGTAGCTCACTGAAGGTAAAAAGCCAAATCTTTAAAAAAGAAATGCAGCAACTTGAAATAATAGATGTTTACAAAATCAGTATCAAAGAAAAATCAAAGTAACTGGTATTGATGTTCCCCCTTTGTTTCTTTGACTCATTTTGGAAGGTATATAGGCTATTTTATCTTCTATTTGATTCTTCCCTCCTTACCCAATGAAATCTTTTGCTAAAGAGCATGCCTTACTTTTTAGACTAGTAATAGTGATAAGCCAATATTTTGACCCATTAAAATCCAAAACCAAATAATCAATATTTTTTTTTAATTTTTTTTTTAGGTCTCAGGACCAAACTCAGGGCCTTGCG
Source organism: Aplodontia rufa (assembly GCA_004027875.1). Classification (NCBI taxonomy): domain Eukaryota; kingdom Metazoa; phylum Chordata; class Mammalia; order Rodentia; family Aplodontiidae; genus Aplodontia; species Aplodontia rufa. The sequence continues at coordinate 167,041 of PVKS010000636.1, read as the reverse complement.
CGTGCTAGGCAAGCGCTCTGCCACTGAGCTAAATCCCCAGCCCCTCACTATTGAATTTTTGTGGTTTTAAAATAATTTTAATTGACCCAGTAATTGTAATATTTATGGGTCCTATATGGTACTTCTATTCATATATGTAATATGTAATGATCAGATTAGGCTAATTAGCAAATGTTTCACCTGAGATGTTTGTGGGAAACATTCAAACTCATCACTGTTTTGAATATACAATAAAAAGTTGTTAATCACAGTTGTCCTACTGTGCTGTAGAACATAAAAAATTCTTTTTCCTGTCCACCTGCATCCTTATACCTGTTAACCTTGCTCTCCTCATTCTTCTGTGCCTATTCTTTAGAGCTAATTTATTCAAGTTAAAAGACTACTTTTTATTTCAAGATTATATTCTTGCTATTACTTGGTATTGATGGCCCTTTGTGAAAGCATGTTGAAGATAGATGGCAAGGTTAGTTGGTTAGTATGTGTGTTTGTTTTTAGTTTACTTCCATAGCAAAATAAAAAATTGCATCAACCCTTGTGGGCCCCCAAATTTATTTTGAAGTTCTTGCTCTGTAAACCCAAAAATCTCAGAAATTTGTTTCACTTTATTCAAGAGTGTAATTTCCTGATGGTTAGGGTCTGTGGAAGATCACTTGTATCAAGTAAAAAAGGTTGCTGTTTAGTGTAAAGAAACAGATAATTATTCAGCATGAAAATGTTATGAATACCAGTCCAAAATGAAGAGAACAGTTAAGAGTCACAAAACGGTAGGATTATAAACTCTGATTTAAGCAGTGTTGAGTTGCTCAAGGATAAATCTATTTGTGATTTCTTTTTAAAAGCTGGATTATTTCATAAGGACTTCTGATGGCATGTTTTTGTTTTCTTCCTAGGAGGAAAAACCATTGTTTTTACCAATAACTTGCTTTCAAGTGTTTGCATTTCAAAGATTCTAGAATCTAGATGGTACTTGACTAAAGTCTGCTGGGTGTAGTGGAGGTAGCACTGGCACAGATCCCATTCAGGCTCTTTGCATTTGAACTGAGTGGTGTTATGCCAGCACATGCTGCTTTTGGCTTGAAAAGACATCCTAACCATGAAAGCTGGAGGCAGTATGAATGGCCCTTCATAACATAAACACATACCCATTTTTCCTTTTTAAAAAAGGTGCCTGCCTCAACTTTTAGTACTAAATAAACTTCTGAGGTAGCTTAGTTAACATGAGTGGATTGAGAGGGTCAGTATATCAGTATGATATGATTTAATATTTTTTATGCTGTTTCCTTTTTCTTGAACAGAAACACCATGCTGGACAGCCAGCGCCAACAAAAGCATTATGGAATTACCTCTCCAATTAGTTTGGCATGTCCTAAAGAAATTGATCATATTTACACACAGAAATTAATTGATGCCATGAAGCCATTTGGAGTGTTTGAAGATGAGGAAGAATTGAACCACAGGTATGTCATTGAAAACTGTAAAATATTTTATGGTATGTTATTTAATCATTAATTCCACAAATATATATATATTGAATGTCCACTATGTCCCTGCTTACCGATACAGAAATAACAAAAAGAAAATTCTTGGACCTCCTGCAGCTTACATTTTAGGTCAAGGTTAGAGACTGACAGTCAAATAAGTAAGAAAAATATGGTATTACACATTAAGTGCTACTGAGAAAAATAAAACTGAGAGTAGAGATTTTCAGAGAAGGCCTCATTGAGAAAGTAAGGGAAACTTTGAAAGTGGGCAAGAGTGTGGATATTTGAGGGAAGAACATTATGGACAGAAAACCTGAGGTGAGAGTGTACCTGATAATGTTTGAGGAGTACTTAGAAAATTCAGATCCTGAGTATCTGAAGCAGAGCAAGTGTAGGGAAATTTGGGCTTAAAGAAAGTTGAGGTGGGAAGGACTGTGGAGGGAGGGTAAGAGCACTTTGGACCTTAAAAGGCATTGTAAAGGTTTTGGGTTATTCTGAATGAATGAGAAGCTATTAGGGGTTGGATGAGAAGATTGATGTTAATATTGTCAGTTTGTCTGCTGTATTGGGAATAATCTGAAGAGGGGTGCAAGAACAGAAGCAGAGAGATTACTTAAAAGGTCATTATAATAACCCCAGGAAGAAATTATGTTGCCTGGGACCTGAAGGATGTCAGTGGAGATGATAAATAGAATCTTGTATACATTTTAAAAGTAGAGTTGTTTAATGACAGTGGAATATGAGAGAGACAGTTTTCAAAAATGATGCCAACGTTTTCAGTCTCAGCATCTTGAAGGATGGAGTTCATTTTTGGGGGGAAGACTGAAGGAGAGCAAGTTTCAAGAGGTCAGGAGCTCAGTTTTACATGCTGTCTTTGAGATTCCAGACCTTCTTTTGTCTTTTTTCTTTTCTTTTTTATGTGGATTTGTTTATGACATTGACTGCAAATTTATTTCAGCAGTACCAAACTGCTTTTATTTAATAATACACTTAATAAAAAATTAGCCAGTAATTAATTTACCCATTTTAATTACTCAAAGACATGACTGGCAGTGAGTAAATGCTAGCTTTTAGTACTACATTGAATTTATTTAATATCACAGTAAAGCAAAGAAAATGGACAATTATTTTGGCCTCTGCAACTAATTGAAGATAACTAGGTTTTTCAATTTTTGAAAATAATTCAGAGACCAAAATGCTATCATCATATTTGTTGTCTTTTTGGTACTCTTAGGGATCTAAGAATGCCGGAAATGTGGTGTGTATCAACAGATGTGATACTCTTAGCATGTATACAATGTGCTTTTACACTTAATACAGAGGTACTGTCTATATGTTTATTTAATGTTTGGTTTTTGTTTTTAGTTTTAATCTAAAATTTTGATCTTTTTATTATAGGCTGGTTGTTCTTGGTAAATTAAACAATTTAGTAAAAGAATGGATTTCTGATGTCAGTGAGAGTAAGGTAAGATTCTATATTACATGGAATTCTTTGTTTTTTTATGTCTTGGTCTTTTGTCCTGGCAATAAGTTTCAAGAGTTGAAAATTATCAGAAATACATTATAATTTTGTTCTGTGGTATACTTTGGAATGAATTGGTCTAGACAATTTAATTTATAAGTAGATGAGGATTTACCACAGAGGTGGACAATTACAGCAATAAATCTTTTTTTTTTTTTAACTATATGTAGTAGACCAAAATTTATTTAAAACACTAGATTTCAAACTTCTTAAGAAACATCAGTGGGTTGGAGCGGTAGCTCAGCAGTTTCGGTGTTTTCCTGGTAGACGCAAGGACGTGGGTTTGAACCCCAGCACCACATACACAATGAAGTGTCTGTCGGGGCAACAAGGGCCATATGAAAAACTGAATAGAATTGATTCTCTCTCTCCCTCTCTCTCTCTCTTACTGTCCCTCTCTCTTTAAAAAAATAAAAAAATCAGATCTGGCAACACTGGGACTGACTTTGTGCCCTACAGAAAGAGGCTTGAATGGGATTGGGTTCCTGCCCTCCAGTGCTTCTTGGTCCCTACTACTCCCTGTTCTTCCTGACAAGGTGACTTCCAGTTACCAGTTCCTGTATTTCTCACATGGGCATCCCCTTATTTGCATACCTGCTTGGCCCTTAAGACATAAGAGTTTGCAAACACAAATTTATAATTAAAGTTCTGGCTTCTTTATCTTTTTGGTTCATATTAATCATTAATAAATGTATTAACTCCTTTCTAGGTATAAAATTCTGATACTCTTGAAACATTAATATTCATTAAAAAGGAGAAGTAGCAAACAAAATATCCTGCTATACAGATACTTCCATTCAAGCTAATGAACAAATACAACTTATACTAGCTATTATAGGGAAATATAGAGAAGTAACAGGTGCAGTTCTCACCTTTGAGAATTTAAATGTGGTTGAAGAGATGAGGTATTTAAAAGGTCGATAAATATGAAGAATTCAAAGATCATAGTAGTAGAGGAGTACAGAGGAAAAAGAGCTTGTTACTGGGTGAGAATAATTAGCCTTCATGGAAGAGGTAGTGTGATGTTAAAGATACTCAGAGAAGATGGGCAAGCATTTGAGGCAAGGGCAGGCAAAGGCAGTAGAAAGGAGATTGGGTTCTGAAATAAGTTGTCAGCTGGAACTTCAGAAAGGAGGGTCCATGAAAGCCTAGTGTAGAGATTTTCAATAACAGGCCAAACTATCCTTACCTGTTTTTTAAGATTGCACTGGCAAGTTTTAAGCTGAAGAAGTATGTAATAGAAAAATTTAGGAATATTAATCAGTGAATTTTATACACAAAAGAAGAAGATTAGAAAGACTTAAGGTCTAGGGTATAGATTAGGATAACTATTAAAATAGCCTCAAGTTAGAGGAGGAGTAGTTGATTAGAAAGGAAGCAACAAATTTAAGAAATACAAACTAAGAATTAGCCTAAAAGAATAATAATGGTAATTTTGGGCAGTAAGGATAATGAGAACAGAAATAGGGAAATCAAAAAGGATATCTAGTTTTTATAATAGGGAGAATATTTTGCTTGTTTGAGGCATGCCTATTGAAGTAGATCAGGATGCCTGAAAATATCTGTTAGGCAGCTCTGGAGAAAGGTGAGAAATTATTCTCACCCAGTAACAAGCTCTTTTTCCTCTGTGCTCCTCTACTACTATGATCTTTGAATTCTTTTTTAATTTTGGTACAAAGAAATATTAGTTGAAATTGTTAGATTAGCCCTCCTAAAGACATCATGTCAGGGCTGGAGCTGTGGCTCAGAGGTTACAGCATTTGCCTGGCATGCGTAAGGACCCGAGTTTGAACCCCAGCACCACGTACACAATGAAGTGTCTTAAGCAATGAAAGCCACACGAAAAACTAAATAAAATTGATTCTTTCTCTTCTCTCTCTCACTGTCCCTCTCTCAAAAAAAAAAAAAATCATGTCAAGAATAACCTCGCTTTCCTGAGAAAGGTTGTAGAACTAGTCAAGAAATTAAACATATTTTAAGGTGAGATGGGATAGACTGAGAATATCATGTTGTAAATAACCGAAAGCTCATTAGTTTGGTAGTTAAGAGTTGCTGGGTGACTGAAAGTGATGAAACCAAAGACAGGGATTTGGAGGAGTCAGAGTCAAGAGATTTTTAAAATGTATATTTTTTAAGATACAGATGTAGAGATGTGGGCATGTGTAGTGGACCTGAATATTTTGTCTTTCCTCTGGAAGCACCCTCTTTATTTCATGTTGCAACCAAAAGACTCCTGAAGTGCTTTAACAAATTTCATCTTACCAAGATTGACAAATGTACCGTGTAACATTAGCACAATGAAAGGTAGTGAGCATTTAGATACTTTCTTTACAAAATAACTTGAACTATTGAATAATTTTGTGTAATTTTATTTTAGAATCTCCCACCTTCTGTTGTGGCTACTGTTGGTGGTAAGATTTTCACGTTTGGATCCTATAGACTTGGAGTACACACCAAAGGTAACTGCTTTTTGGTTATGTTCTAATGATAAGAACTTTGAATAAATGCTTACTTATTGTTCACAGTTATAAATTATAAAAGAAAAAATCCCATTATCACTATTTAAAACTAATCTTTTTAACACGTTTATACATATCTTCCATACTTTGTTCTGTACATAAGTTTTTATGAACTTTAATGAAAATATGATGCATGTATGCTTTTCTTCATAAGAAATACTTCTTATTTATAGGAGCTGATATTGATGCACTTTGTGTTGCCCCAAGACATGTGGAGAGATCTGATTTTTTTCAGTCTTTTTTTGAAAAATTGAAACATCAAGATGGCATTAGAAATTTAAGAGTAAGTATCCTCTGGCATTTGATATTTTAAAGTTAGTAATGAATTACCTATAAAAGCTAGGTCTTAGGATTATCAAAATATCTCATAAGACATTGTTATATTTTGTTAAACTAACACGTAAAGATTAAGAACATAGACTTGGGGCTAAAAGTGGTGGCTCACGGTTCCAACGCTTACCTGGCATTCTAGAGGACCCGGGTTCAAACCCCAGCACTTCATACACAGCTAAGTGTCAGAAAAAATGGCCAGACGAAAAAATAAATCTAGAATACCACTTTTAGCTCTTAGACTTTAGTGATTACCTATTCTCTGAGCCTCCGTTTTCTCGTCTATATAATAAAGATATGGTGATGACTTCATAAAGAACGTTTTTTTTTTTTTAAGGATTGATGAGATAATTTACATAAACCTTGTTGTAATAGCTGATAAATAGTTGACAAAAACAAATTGTGTGAGCTCTTGTGTGTAAAATTTAGATAGTAGCTATATATGTATATATCTGGCTATTCATTCAACAAGTAAAATTTCAGTACCAATAATTTATATTTACTGGCCTTATCCCTTCAAGTACAATTTTTTTTTATTAGTCAAGAATTTTGATCATTTTAAAATTCCAAGTGTCAAGTGACAACTGTTCTGCTTTCCAATTTCTGATAAATATTTTTAGGAGGATAATAAGTTTAATGTCTACTATCATAGCACATTTTGTTTATCATAAGTAACACAGGTCACAAAATAGAAACCCTTTTCCTGAATATATGATAAAGAACATTTTTCATTTTTTCTATTGAGTTAAAATACAAATTGGAAGCAAAGTTGTTTACATTATTGGCACTTAGGAAGGACATAGAAAGGAGAAACGTGTGTTATAATTGTTTTCCTCTTTTGTAGGCTGTAGAAGATGCTTTTGTACCTGTTATAAAATTTGAATTTGATGGTATTGAAGTAAGTGTTTAATATTTTTCTGAATTTACATTTGAACTGTTTAACCCATAGGATTTTTTGTTTTGTTTTGTAATCAGACTTAACATAGGCACACATCCTTCCTGCCCCCCACCCTCAGTACTGGGAATAATCCAGGGATACTGTATCATTGAGCTACATCATCCTCAGTCCCTTTTTATTTTCTATTTTGAGACAGGGTCTCACTGAGTTACCCAGGTTACTCCAACGTATGATCCTCTTAGCTCAGCTTCCTGAGTAGCTAGAACCACAGGCATGTAACACCTAACCCAGTAATGTAGGCACATATCTTAAAGAATTAAATAGTAGTCTTTAAATAGTCTCTCACCTTCTTCTCTGTTACTTCTTTTGAGTTCTCACCGTGGATAATGAACCAACCTTCCTTTCTATTCCCATGCTTTTTATATATACCTTTCTCTTCCGCATAATCTAAAATAATTATAATTTTGGTTGGAGCAGTATTCTATGTCTACGTTATTATGATCTTACAGGTGATATTCAGAGCTGAGCAGTAAGCATACTAGATTATCATTCTTTGTTATGTGATATTTTGTTTTCTTAGGAATTAATTGGGGTTTGTTTTGGTTTTTATATTTAAGACTAATTTAAACCCAGTCTTCCCTAAGATGTCTGAATCCCCTTTAAATAAATTTAGATTTATCAGGTATTATATCGTTATCATCTTCAAAAAACTGTTTTTGCTTGTTCCAATCCAAGCAGATTGTTTTTCATGAATAGTGTACAGCTGTCATCCTGGCATCTTCCTTTGCCAGTATCTTGGGATTTCCTTTTACTTCTCTCTAGAATTTTCTTCTTTCTTATTCACTCTCATTTTAATGGAGTTCATCACTGATTTACTGGAAAAGTGCATTTTTTTATATCTTGCATGTTTAAAAAATGTCTGTATTCCATTCTTAAAGTAAATTGATTGTTTGGCTGAGTATAAAATTCTGTGTAGGAAATGCTTTTTCTCAGAATTTTGAAGGTCTTTCTTCATTGTCTTCTAGCTTCCATGCTGCATTGAAACGTACAATGCCATTTTTATTCCTCATTCTTTGTGTATGGCCAATTTTGTCTCTTTGGAAGCTCACACTTTTTATCTTCAGAGTTGTAAAATTCATGGTTAGTGTACTTTGGCTAGTATTATTTGAGCCCGTTTTGCTAGGTACTCACTCACTTGACCTCTTTCAATTTGGAAACTTCATCCTTTAGTTCTTGGAACTTTTATTGAAATCTATGGGATTTCCTGCTCCTGCCTTTGTTTTCTTTTTTCCTCTGCTCTGGACTCCTTAAATTTTTATGTTGGGTCTCTAGAACAGCCTGCTTTAATTATGTCTTCTTAATTTTGTTCTGCTTTTTTGGTGTTTTGTCATCTTCCAAGCTTGCTTTTGTTTTGCATTTCTACTGTCTTATTTTTAATTTCTAAGAATGCTTTTATTTTCTAAAATGTTTCTTTTTATGTATGATGTATTTATAGCTGCCTGTCCTTAGTTCCTGAATGCATTTTCTATCTGCTTTGTTAGGTCTATAGGACTGTTATCACTTGTCCATCTGCTTTCCAGCTTTCATAGCTTTTGCTGTCTCCTTCTAGCTCTTTGTGCTAGTGGATTACACCTTTAAATTCAAATTAAACCAAACAGAAAGAAAACAAAATTTACCTGGTATATTAGTTGAGTTTCAAAAATAAGTTAATGTAAATGTGTGTTGGATCTTCTCTCTTTATCTAGAAATCCAATCAAAACATTTTGATTTAAAAAAAATTTTTTTATTTTTTAAAATGTGTGGCATATATGCTAAAAATAATATTTACCATAACTAGAAATTTTAATTACTGTAAAACTTTACCCACATGAGATTAACTGCATACACCTTTTGAAGTTTTGACAGAACTTCCCAATTAATAATTAGAATTTTGTACATTTTTGAGGTGGGATGGGGGAGGATGAACTAGAAGGAGAAAAAGTAATATTTTTCTCTCTTTTTTTTTTTTTTTTCCCTCTTTCCAAAGATTGATCTAGTCTTTGCAAGACTGGCAATACAAACCATATCAGATAATTTAGATCTAAGAGACGACTCTCGCCTGAGAAGCCTTGATATAAGGTGTATTCGCAGCTTAAATGGTAAGCTTCTAAAAAGAAATCCCATACTGCTTGAAAACAGACAAATAGAGCTGTTTTTATAGAAGTATTAATGGCCTGTCTTAAGATTGGACTAACTCTGTAAAAAGTGATGCTGGCTGGGGTTGTAGTTCAGTGGAGCACATGCTTAGCATATGAAAGACCCTGGTTCAATCCCCAGCACACACACATGCATGTGCAGACACACACGTCACAAACACACACACACGCACACAAAGATGATATAATTTTCTTCATGCAAATAATATACAGATAATGACTATAGTTAAGCATCCTAAAAAAACCACAAATTTAATTTGAAAGGCTATTTATATTTGGAGTTATGGTTTACAAACTTATGGGTCTCAGGACCTTTAAACTCTTAAGAAGATTTATTGAAAACTATATAATGCTTTTGTTTATGTGGATTATATTGGTCAACATTTACCATTTTAGAAATAAAAATAAATTTTGAAAATAATTATATTCATTATAAATAACAATAAATCCATTATAAGTAAATGTAAATAAATTTTTATGTATGAAGAATGATTTTTTTTATTTTTTGCAAATCTCTTTAATATTTGACCTAATAAGAGACAAGGAATTTAGTCTATCTGCATCTACAGTCAACCTCTTAAAATATTTTGTTTTGGTTAAAATATAAAAAGAATCTGGTCTATCACTATATAGCTGAAAAGGGCGGGAGTGTTTTAATAACCTTTTCAGATAATTGTGTTTATTCTTTGATACTACACTGAAACTTGACCAGTAACAATTTTTTACTTTTTAACAGTTTTTTTTGAAGTATAATTACATACCATAAAATTCATTTTTTCCAGGTATACAGTTTAGTGGTCTTTAGTATATTAACAGAGTTGTATACCATGATCCAATTTTAGAACATTTCAGCATCCTCAAAAGATCCCTCATACCCATTTGTAGTCATTTTCCCTTCCTACTTCGTCTCAGGCACCACGAATCCTCTGTCTCTAGAGATTTGCCTTTTGTAGACAATTCATGTAATTGAATCATGTAGTATGTTGCCTTTTTGTGTCTGACCGCTTTCACTTGGCATGTTTGTGAGTTTTATCCATGTTTGTAGTTTGTTCCTTTTTTATTGCTGAATAAAACTAATCGTTTCTTAAATGTTAATTAGCATATGGAATCTAAAACCATATCACTGAAATTTTATACTACTGTGTTAAAATTTGCTGTTTGGATATTTGAATGGATCTTTTCCCCTTGCATGATTTTATATTATATCATGCCTTGGTCATTTAGAAAATACTGGTTCCAGAGCTGGAGTGGTGGCTCAGTGGTTATGGTGCTTGCCTGGCATGCGCAAGGACCTGGGTTTGAACCCCCGTACCACATACACAAAGAAGTGTCAGGACAACAAAAGCCACATAAAAAACTAAGTAAAATTGATTCTCTCTCTCTCACTGTCCCTTTGTCTTTAAAAAAAGAAAAGAAAGTACTGGTTCAGAGTTATTTTGTATATTCCAAATGCTAATACGTTTCAGTATAAAATATTTTTAAAATAGCATTCATTATTACTATAATTGCATTATTATCAAAATTGCATATCATATTTTGTTAGAAGTCTTAATATTGGAAAACTGCCGCAATCACAGTAGCAGATACATGTTATCCAAAATTGTAATTTAACTTGAAAGTTTGCATTTTATTGTTGGTAACACATTTTGTTATTTGTTTTCCTTGAAATGAGGAACTTACTTATGTCGTTTTAAAGAAATATCTGCTGAATAGTCAGCTGTGAATAACCAAAGTTTGGCAGTCATACTTTCAAGTAAAATTGATGTTCCTTGGGTAAAAACAAGTAGTTCAGCTTATAGCTGAGACTGTCATACTTTTCCCTTGTTTTTTTTTTAATTTTTTTCTTTTTAAGAGAGGGACAGTGAGAGAGAAAGAAAGAGAGAATCAATTTTATTTAGTTTTTCATATGACTTTTGTTGCTCCAACACTTAGTTATGTATGTGGCGCTGGGGCTCAAATCTGTGTCCTCGCGCATGCTAAGCAAGTGCTGTAACCGCTTCAGCCCCCTTTTCCTTATTTTGACTGTGAGTTTGTACTAGTAAATGAGGACATTTATAGAATGTAACAGTAAATCACACTATTTGTGAATAAGGTTTGTGTTGAAGCAATATCAATTTTACAACTTGTACGCATTTGATTTACAAAGTCAAATGTGGAAGAAAACTAAAACGATATTCAGAACCATCTCTATTCTAATATTGAATTTCATTGTCCATACACTTTTTTTTTTATTTTTGAGCAACCTTACAAGTCCATACACTTTTTAATTCTTGAAAAGCCCAGTACTTTTCATATATATGAATGCTAAATTTCAAATACATAGAGAAAATAAACCCTGACATTATCTTTCAGACTTTTAGCGTTTGAGAGTCTGGAGTTTAGTAGGACATTTTAATTGAGTTCTGTTGCATAGTAGAACATGAATGTTTTGTCTTTTTCAGGATGTAGAGTTACCGATGAAATTTTGCATTTAGTACCAAATAAAGAAACTTTTAGACTTACCCTGAGAGCAGTCAAATTATGGGCAAAACGTAAGTATCCAAGTCTTTCATATTTACATTATAAAATTCCAGTTGTCTGTTGACAGTGATAGAAGCACATTTGGAAACTCTCAGCCTATTGATAACAATTAAGGGTTTAGGACTATTTTAGGTTTGATACCTATTTGTTTTTCAAGTATAATGATTATGGTATTTGTTCTAATATGTGACCCCCCCATACCAGCTTTACTTGAGTGAAAACTAAAAGTCCCTAACTTTCCATCTTAGGTTTTAGCCAGGCATTCAGAATTTGAAAAACCCTTTACCTAGTGGACATTTTGTATTATTTGTAACTTTAGTTATACATCTCTTAACAGTGCTCAAAAATTCTAAGAAATGCATTGTTAGATGATTTCAGGGTTGTGTAGTAATCATAGAATGTACTTACATAAACCTAGATGTTAGAACCTATACATCTAGGCTGTGTGGTACAGCTGTTGCTCCTAGGTTGCAAACCTATACAGCATGTTACTGTAATACTATACAGTCATAACATAAGCATTTGTATATCTAAAGATATATAAATATAGAAAAATAGAACAATACAAAAATACAATATAAAAGACAACAACAACAACAACAAAAAACATGACACAGAGTTTGGTCCTCAGCCCTTAAAAAAAAAAAAAGGCACATCTAGATAGGCCACTTAACCATGAATATAACTTCCAGTAATGGAAGTTGCTCTTGGTGGGTCAGTGAATGATCTGTGAGTGAATGTAAAACCCTCAGGCATTATTGAACGCTACTGTAGACTATAAACATTATATGCTTAGGCTGCACTAAATTTATAAAAATAATTTTTTCTTCAGTTATAAATTAATCTTAGCTGTGACTTTTTATTTTATAAACTTATTAATTTTTTTTGACTCTTATAATATCACTTAGCTTAAAATACAGACACAGCCAATCACAGTAGTGTGTGCTTATAGTCCCAGCAACTCAGGATATTAATGCAGAATGATGGCTGGAGCCCAGAAGATCAAGGCCATCCTGGGCAACATAGCAAGATTCGGTCTCTTACAAGAAAAAAAAAAGTTATTATTTTTTGCACTGGGGATTGAACCCTGGCATGCTTTACCACTGAGCCACATCCCCAGACCCAAGACCTTTTCTGAGATGGAATCTAAGTTGCTAAGGCTGGTTTCAAACTTGTGATCCTCCTACCTCAGCCTCACACTGAGGTTATGTATATGTGCCATCGTGCTCAGCCAAAAATACTTTCTCATTATATCTTTATTCTAGAATTTTTTTAAACTTTAACACTTTTTTAAATAATTAAGACCCAGAGCTATGTAGGATCAGGATCAGCAATATCACTGTGTTCCATCTTCACATCCTGCACAGCCAGTAACGTGCACCAGATGCCATCACTTATAACAATAGTACCTTTTTCTGGAATACCTCCTATAGGGCCTGGTTTAGTCATTTCATGGGGAGGTTTTTCAGAAGTATGTCTATATGCTTGGTTTGTTTCATGTTTCATCATTGATATAAGCAGATAATACACCATGAATATTCCTTTCTATTAATAAAAACCTTTCAGTATTGGGGTTTTGTGTTTTCAGAGTTTTTTTTTTTCCTGTGCTGAGGATTGAACCCAGAAACTTACACATGCCAGTTAAGCTCTGTACCTCTGAACTATATTTCCCCGTTCCTTGTTTTCAGACATTTTAAGGAGCTTGAAAAAGCTTCTGCTAAATGCTTCATTGTGAATTTTCTTGTTGATTGTTGTTTATCTTCTGCAGTTTCCTTTTCTCTTGCCTCTTCAGCTGTGTGTTCATGAGGTAGCGGGAATTTATTATCTTCACCGTGCTCTTATAGGACCATCATGTATGTGGTCTGTCATTGACTGAAACATTGTTATGCAGCTCATGACTGTACATTTAAGTAGTAGTGCACTCTGACACCAGATTTTACATGGTCTAAAACGGCACTTTCCAAGCTGGAGCATTTCCAAGCTGAGTGTTTAGAGTGCTTGCCTGGCATGCACAAGGACCCAGATTCGAATCCCAGCACCACATACACAATTAAGTGTTGGAGAAGCAAAGGCCAGATGAAAAATAAATAAAATTGATTCCTTCTCTTTCTCTCACCCCTTTCTTCCCTTCCTTCCTCCCCCGCTTTAAAAAAATAACAAATTTTAAAAAATAAAATAGCACTTTCCAATAAAGCTGATGATTATGGAAATGTTTTCTAACTGTGCTGTCAAATACAATAACATTATAGCTGTTGAGTCCTTGAAATGTGTAACTAGAGAACTGAATTTTTAAAATTTGCTTTTCATTTCAATGAATTTTAAATTAGTTTCCAAGACAAGTGAAAGCATGTTCACACAGAATCTTGGACACAGATGTTTATAGCATAATTATTCATAGTAGCCAAAAAATGGAAATAATTATATGTCCATAAACTGATGGATAAACAAAAGGTTACATAGCCATACTGTGAATTATTATTTGATAATAAAAAAGAATTGCTAGTACTGATACATGTTAACATATATGAAACTTGAAACCACTCTTAAGTGAAAGAAGCTAGTCATAAAAGATTACACATTATTATATATGATTCCATTTTTGTGAAATGTCCTTAATAGGCAAATCTGTAGAGACAGAAAGTGTATTAATGGTTGCCTGCATCTGGGGGAATTGAAAAGGAAGAGGAGATGTGTCACTGTTAATGGTTTCTCTTTAGGGTGATGAAAATGTTCTAGAAGTGACTATGCTGGTGATTGCACAACTGTGAATATACTAATATCAATAAAGCTGTTAACTGCCCCCCAAAAAAGAAAGAAATAGCCACATGTGACTTGTGGCTACATATTGAACAGTGCAGTTTGTCCTCAGGTTCAAGTATGTTGTATAATCAGGATAAAATAATTTGCAGTGAAGAAATAAGATGAACAATTTCTATTTGTGTATGTGAATGGTACTAAAGTTTGAACTCAGGGACTGGTACCAATTAGACAAGTGCTTTACCACTGCCCTACATCCTAGCCCTTTTTATTTTATTTATTTATTTTTATGAAATAGAGGGACAGTGAGAGAGAATAAGTTTTATTTAGTTTTTCATGTGGCTTTCGTTGCTCCAACACTTTGTTGTGTACGTGGCGCTAGGCTTTGAACCCACGTCCTTATGCATGCCAGGCAATTTCCGTAAATGCTGAGCCACCTCTCTAGCCCCCTTTTTATTTTATTTTGAAGCAGGGTCTTGCTAAGTTCCCCAGGTTGGCCTCAGACTTGCTATCCACCTGCTTCAGCTTCTCAAGTAGCAACAATTTGTCTTTTCTTACAGATCAATTCTTAAATGCATATTTTTCTCATTTAACATGTCTGAAATTGGCATTTTGTAGTTAGTTCCCCGCCCCTCTTACTTTTTTAATGGAACATAAAATAATGTCACTTATGTAATTGAAAACATCTTAGGTTTGGTGAAATAAGGTAAATTGTAATAATGTTTTATAGGTTGCTATGAGAAACAATTATGTGAGTATATCAATGGTGTTTTGTATTTTATAGAGAGGTATCCAGATTCTGTGAAATCCCTGAAGTTAGTTACCAACTTTACAGTTGATTTTAAAATACTACCCATGAGTATGATTATTAATGAAATATTTATTCTTCCCCACTTATAAACCCTTCACATCTATTTACTGATTCCTTTTTTCCTCTCTCTGAATCCCAAATATTAAAAGATGGGAAATGTCAATAAAATTTCAATAGAGCCCACCTGTAACTGAGGCAAGGAAGTAAGGTGTCTTTATTGGAAGGCCGTATAGAGGTAGGAAGAGAAGGAACTTCCAGATTACTAATAGACTGTAGGCCTAACATGAAGGGCTGCTTATCAATTTTAATGTGTCAACAGGGGAAAAGTTCTAAACGCATCTTAAGAATGAATGTCATGAATGTCAAGTATAGTAGATCTGAACAATAATTAATATATATTAATTAATTTTCTAGGACGTGGTATTTATTCTAACATGCTGGGATTCCTTGGTGGTGTCTCCTGGGCAATGCTAGTTGCAAGAACTTGCCAACTGTATCCAAATGCTGCAGCTTCTACTTTAGTTCATAAGTTTTTTTTAGTTTTTTCCAAGTGGTAAGTATTTGTATATGTATTTACTATGTATTTACTAACATCTGTCTATGTATTATTTCATTTGGCAAAGTAAGAGCTATGCGTAGACTTTTCTGTTTTTATATTCCTTAAGTTAAAAGTTTAAAGATACCAAATTTGAGGCAATGATGATCCCATTGTTATCTGATATCCAGATAGCACTTTTTGTAACTTTTTAAATTGACACATAAAAACTGTACATATTTATCAGGTACCATGATTAATGTCATTATACATGTATAAATTGCTTAATATTCAAATAGGATAAATATATCTATCTCTTGCAACTTTTTTTCAGTGAAAATATTCAAAGTCTGTTTTTTGAAACACATAATACAACTAGCATTATCTGTAGTCTGTAAATAGAACACTAGAACATATTTCTTTTATCTAACTATAACTTAGTATCCATTGATCAACATTTCCCCAGCCCCCTGTCTGACCTACTCTCCCAAGCTTCTGGTAACTGCTATTCTACTCTTAATTTCTGTAGTAACTTCTGTGAGATCATTGTTGTTTTGGTTTTGGTTTTTTGTTTTGTTTTAGATGCTGGGGATTGAAACCAATGGCACTTACTCATTGAGCCACAATTCCAGCCCTTTTATTTACATATTTATATAAATTATATATATAAATTTTTTTTTTTAAGTTTTGAGACAGGGTCTTGCTAAATTACTTAGGACCTTGCTAAGTTGCTGAGGATGGATTTGACCTTGTGATCCTCCCACCTCAGCCTCCCAAGTCACTGAGATTACAGGTGTGCACCACCGTGACTGGCTGAGATTGATGTTTTATAAATTCTACATGAGTGAGATGATGCAGTATTTGTCTTTCTGTGCCTGGCTTATTTCACTTAACACAGTGACCTCCATTTCTATCCATATTGTCATAAATGACAGGATTACATCTTTCTCGTGTGTTTGTGCGTGTATGTGTACACACAGGAATGCACACAGGTCAAAGACTGGGATTCCACTCAGGGCCTCAAGGATGCTAGCAGAGCTCTCTACCACTAAGTTTCACCTCCAGCTGCCCCGCCCCCTTTTTTTTCCTTAAGACCCTATTATGGCAAGTTTCCCAGGCCTTACACTTATGATCCTCCTTTCTCAGCCTCCAGAGTAGCTGGGATTACAGCCATGTACTACTACACCCAACTCATTTCTTCTTTTATGACTGAATACGATATGGCCCAATAATTGTAAACGTGGGTCTTCAGCTTGAAAAAAGTTACAATAGATTTGACTCTGCACATTACCACCTATGCAGAAGTGATTAAACCCTCCTCATCTGTAAAATGGAGATGATAATCATAGCTACCACATTTATTTGTTAGTATTTTCACTAAATGTTATCTGTTGCTGTTATTAAATTACCAGAATTAAATCCATGAAAGCAAATAAGGAATAGAAAGATTCAGGTAACCTTTAATTATAGCTAATAAGACCTGTTTGCTCTTTCAGAAAACACTGCTTCAAAATGGTTTTCCTGTATATTTTTTCCCTTGCCCATTTCTTTCTTTCTCTCCTTTTTTTTTTCTTTCAAATACCAAGTACCCAGAACATCTGCTGTATGATGGTTGGAATAATAGTCAAATGATTTTAATTTTAAATTATTTCATATAGTATTTGAGGTGAGAGTCTATGAGAGTTAATTTGCTTTCTTCATGTTAGGGAATGGCCAAATCCTGTGCTGTTGAAGCAACCGGAAGAAAGCAATTTGAATTTACCTGTCTGGGATCCTCGGGTATGTGATTTATTATGGAATTTTATTAAACCTTTTAGGAAAAGGACATTCCTCTGAATTAAAGTCTAAAGATAATTCCTTTAGTTCCTGCTCAACTCCATTCTGTATAGCTGTACTCCTTCCTTCCCTTTGCTGTATTTTTTAGTGCAAATGATTAGGAGCTCTAAAGCTGATCCAAATGTTATGTCATTAAAAATTGCCTATGTAAGATTAGATGAGTGGGTCTATCAACCACAGTGTCATAATCCATTGTGAAAAACTCGCACAAGTAATTAGTTACTAATAATAAAGTACTGTGGTATATAAAAAATTTTACTTTGCAGTACAATTTAAACCAGATTTATGTTTCCATGATAGCATAATTCTAATGTACCTTGCATTTTAATTTGCATTTAGCTTGAGTGTTTCTTCCTTGGGGTAACCAAGGGGAAGTTATCCACTGAGTTAGTGCAGAAAAAGTATTGAGAACCATTGGACCATATGATGCTTTTTATGATTATGATACTCTTACTTCCTTGGTTCTAAATGACTGTTATTTATAAGATTCATCATCAATTTAACAAGTTTTTCTGAAGAAAAATAAATTTCAGAGATTCATTTGACTTCTTTAGACACATCTGACTTCAGAAAGAAATGTAGTTGGGAAGGGAAAATGTCCTTAGAATTGGGGAAATTTAGTATTAAATTTATATTTCATATTCTTCAGACTTTTGGGGAAATGAAGTGAGGACAACTGAAATAGGAGAATAGATCAATTATTCTGCTTCTAATTTCACAGGTAAATCCATCAGATAGGTATCATCTCATGCCCATAATCACCCCTGCCTACCCACAACAGAATTCTACGTATAATGTGTCCACATCAACTCGAACAGTAATGGTAGAAGAATTTAAACAAGGTAAACCTGTTGGCCCTGTTGCCCCTTTACATATTCCCTCAAGGTTGGTTGGTAGTTTTAATTCTTTTTTGCACCCATGGATTGGCAATTGGAATTATATAACACTCTAAAATTTCTTTCAAATGTTTTCCAAAGTATATGATAATATTAAGGCCCAAAATTGAACTAATCCAGTTCTGATTTAACTCAGTTTTTGTTCTCTGAGAAGCAACATAATATATTTACATTTTGTAACAGAAGAATTTGTTGGGAGTAGAGTAATACAAAAAATCAGTCTCTCTTTCTCTCCTCCCTCACCCTTTTAGGTCTTGCGGTTACAGATGAAATTCTTCAAGGGAAATCAGATTGGTCCAAATTACTTGAACCACCAAATTTCTTTCAAAAGTATAGGTATTTGAAATTTTGCATTTTGTGTGTGTGTGTGTGTGTGCGTGTGTGTGTGTATTTATATATGTATGTGCATGATTAAGAAGAATGTTAGAGTTAATACGTGGTAGGTGATAGCTGTTACTTAGATTTCTTAAGCAAGATAAAGAATAAGTTAATAGAAATCCTCAGTGATAATAGAATTCCTTTATTCTAGTAGTAATTAATCCAGTATTAGTGATTTTAAGTTAATTAATTAATTTATTTTTTAAAGAGAAGGACAGTGAGAGAGAGAGAAAGAGAGAAACAATTTTTATTTAGTTTTTCATGTGGCCTTCGTTGCTCCCAGACTCCATTGTTTATGTGGTACTGGGGCATGAAGTCTTGTGCTCACACATGCCAGGAAAGTGCCGTAACCACCGAGCCACCACTCCAGCCCTTAAGTGAATTATTTTTATTTAAATTGCAAGGCCTAGAATTTTCTGAAAATCGGAGCATACGTTAATTGTAATAAACTATGTGCTTGTATTGCTTTTGTTCATGGGGGAAGGAAAATGAAAAGGTAATGAGGAAAAGCAGAACTTAACAGTATTTCTTGTCTTCTGATTGTTGCTGAAAATTTCTTCACAGACATTATATAGTATTGACTGCCAGTGCATCAACGGAAGAAAATCATCTAGAATGGTAAGACTTACATACAACTTCTCTACTTATTGTGTGGTTAAAATAATATATTTATATGGCATTTTCTTCCTTAATTTCTAAAAGTATTCATCATCTTCGCCCTCTCCCTTCCTCTTCCTGCCCTCTTCCCTCCAGTACTGGGGATCAAACCCAGGGTGCTCTACCACTGAGCTGCATCCCTGACCCTTTTTATTTTTTTGTTTTGAGACAGTCTCACTAAGTTGATTAACTTGGCAATCTTCCTGCCTTAGCCTCCCATGATTGGGATTTTCAAAATTATTATATCTTATTGGTGACTGATATACATGACCATAGGGCATCCCAGATTAAGAAATGCCATTGAGTTGATGTTTACGTGTCAAGAATGACATGAGAAAGATATGTGCAGATTATGTTCTTTGTTGTTTTTCGGAGTCAGGTTTGAACAAAAGTTTTTAGGTGCTTTGGATAATTCTTACTGAGTTACCCATCCTTGCCATCATGGTTTTCTCCATCCAGACTCAAAGGAAAAGATATGTTATCCTTTTTAAGAGAGAGAGGGACAGTATGAGAGAGAGAGGATCAATTTTATTTAGTTTTTCATGTGTCCTTCGTTGCTCGGATGCTTTGTTCTGCGTGTGCTGGAGTTCAAACCCGTGTCCTTGTGCACGCCAGGTAAGCGCTGTAACCACTGAGCCCCTGCTCCAGCCCACATATTATCTTTTTTATTTTAGGAGAAGGTGACATGGTAGGTTTCAGAATGTTAAGTTTCTGTCAAGAGAGAAGAGATATGGGGGCTGGAGCGGTGGCCCAGCGGTTACGGCGCTTGCCTGGCATGCGTGAGAACACGGGTTCAAACCCCAGCACCCACGTACCCAACTAAGTGTCAGAGCAACAAAAGTCATGTGAAAAAGTAAATAAAAACTGACTCTCTCTCTCTCTCTCTCTCTCTGTGTCCTCTCTTTAAAAAAAAAAAATCAAACGCTCCCACTCCCCCTTCAGCTAAACCCTGGCAGCCACCAAGCCACTTTCTTTAAAAAAAAAAAAAAAAAAAAAAAAAAAAGAGAGAGAAGAGATATGGAGCTTGTATTCTTTCTAGTGCATTCCTGCCCTCTGCCTCCAGTATATTCACATTCCGGCTCCATTAGGCAGAACTGTTTTTCCGGCTCCATTAGGCAGAACTGTTTGGCCACTAGAGATGGTTGTACCTTCTTCATTTTCTGTGTTCTAGAAAGCAAAACACAGTACTTTCTTATTGTTGCTTCAAGAGTTAAGTCTTATTTCATTGATCATTAAAGGGACTCTAAAAATAATCCTTTTGCTGAAAATATTTGGAGCATCTTTGGGTTGTTTTCAAATATTTTTGTTTTTTGTTTTTGTATTTTTGGTACTGAGGATTGAACCCAGGGCGCCTTACCACTGAGCTACATTCCCAGTCCTTTTTATTTTTTATTTTGAAGCAGGCTCTCGCTAAGTTGCTTAGGGCCTTGCTGTATTGCTGAGGCTGGCTTTAAACTTGCGATCCTCCTGCCTCAGCCTTCCAAGCCACTGGGATTACAGGCATGTATACCATGCCCAGTTCAAAAGTATTTCTCTAGATCAAGGATCAGGAAACTCTAGCGTATGCCAAAGTCAGTCTCACACCTATTCTTTATAAAGTTTCATGACAATAGCAAATGTTTATTCAATTATTTGTTGTCTGTACTCAATTAAATATTGTCTGTGGCTGTTTCCATGATTCATAGCAAAGTCAAATAGCTGCAACAGAGACTATATGGCCAAATGGCCTAAAATGTGTACTATCTAGCCCTTCACAGAAAAAGTTTACCCGCGTCTCAGTTAGATAACACTAGACCAACTGAGATTTTTATGTATCTACTGTTGAGGTATACACAGCTACAATGTGCAAGGTTTTGCAGGTGTTTGGAAAAATTATTTTTAAAGAGAGAGGGACAATGAGAGAGAGAGAGAGAATCAGTTTTATTTAGTTTTTCATGTGGTTTTTGTTGCCCCAACACTTTGTTGTGTGCATGGTGCTGGGGTTCAAACCGATGTCCTTAATGCATGCCAGGCAAGCACCATAATGGCTGAGCCACTTCTCCAGGCCCTGAAAAAAAAATTTAAAGGTTCTTACAGTTATTCTAATTTATAGAGTACTAATAAATTAATATTTCTGTAATTACTCACATTTCTCAAGTGAGATAGAAAATAAAGTTGCCAAAATCTGATGAAACTTTGTATATTTTTCTAATATCTGATTTGAATTTAGTGAATTTTTTTTCTTTTTTTAAAGAGGAGACAGTGAGAGAGAGAGGGAAGAGAGAAGCAATCTTTATTTAGTTTTTTATATGACTTTCATTCCTGGGACACTTCTTTGTTTACATGGTGCTGGGGTTTGAACTCGAATACTTGAACATGCTAGGCAAGCGCCGTAACCACCCAGGCACCACTCCAGTCCATAGTGAATTATTTTTAAAATACAAGGTCTAGTATTCCTTTTGTAAAAATCAGAGCAGTTTATTTTTAAATTATGGACAGAAATAGCTTTTTTGCTCACATTTAAACATATCTTGGTCTTAAGAGTTTAGACATGAGATTGAAAGTGGAAACAGGTTAAGGACCAGCTTTACCAAGAGTTTTTATTCATACTCAGATCATGACTATTTTATAGTCTTAACCAAGGCAGGATAATTTAGATTGAGGGATGCTTTAAGTTGATCAGTTCCTTTTTTTAAAGAAAAAATTTTTTTAAAAGATAGAACATACAAGAACTCATTAAATTTGGCATTCATCTGAATGGTAGTTTAGAGTCCCTACTATATTGGACTGAAGTTTTTAAATGAACATGTAAGACTTCATAGCTGATGTCCTGTTTGATTTATTTAAGTGTGGTTTACTGTTCGACATAGATCTAAGAATAATCTTATCTATTTTAGGGTTGGATTAGTAGAATCTAAAATCCGTGTTCTTGTTGGAAACTTGGAACGGAATGAATTTATTACTCTTGCCCATGTGAATCCCCAGTCATTCCCAGGAAATAAAGAACACCATAAAGAGTAAGTTAATTGTTTCTTAATATTAAATTTCTTAATGTAATTTGGCATAAACATTGTTTCAGATCAATTCTAAGATTGTCATGTAAAAGGCATTGATAGGGAAGTGATGTTATATGACTATGAGTGACCATGGATTAAAAATAAGTATACACTACTTTGATCGTGCATGGACTTCAAAACAAACACTCCATCAAAATATTTTGAGCACTTTTGGGTCATTTTTAGAGTCACTTGATCATCTTCAGAATAACAGGCTCATTTTGCCAGTGTTATGATGTCAGTTTTAAAAGCTTAGCCAACCCACTGAAATCTTTTTTTATGAAATAGAGACATAGAGATTACATTTTAATTACCAAAAAGCTTCTGTAAAATTGTTTTAAAAATTAATGGAAATTCTTAAATTTTACTTTATAGCAACAATTATGTATCAATGTGGTTCCTCGGAATAATTTTTCGGAGAGTAGAAAATGCAGAAAGTGTTAACATAGACTTGACATATGATATACAGTCATTTACTGATACAGGTAAGACTTTGTCATTGTAGAGCTGTAATTCTCAACCTTCGCTATGACTCAGTGTCATCTGTCTAGGTTCTGCTGGCTGTAATTTTCAAAGTTCCACAATTAGTTAAATGAAATGGTACTTTCGTATTCTGGAAATCTGTGCTGCTATTTAAAAAGGGAAAACATGATGAAGCAATATTTCTAATATTTCTAAGACATATTAAGGAGGGGAGGAAGTTGCAGAACAATGTATATAATGTGCTACCATTTGCATAAATAAATAAAGAAAATACATGTGCATGTTTGCTTACAAATGTGTACAATTCTTTTGGAAGGATACTTAGTTTTAAGAAAGTCTGGGAAACTAGTGTGTCTAGGAGACAGATAAGGATACTTCTCAGTACTCTTAAATCCTTTGAATTTTAAACTGTGTACATGTGTTATCTGTTTTAAAACAAAAAAGAAAGAAAACTATAAATTCCACAGGTGATTCTTGTGAGTACAACCAGAGTTTGTAATCACAGTCATAAAGATGATTTGATTTGTGTGGCTTTTAGATGAAATATCAGAAGGTAAAACTTGCCAAATTCATTTCAGGATCAGTGGAAAGAATGTCTAGTCCCCAGTCACACCTCTTTGGAATATCTTAATATATTTGTTATAAATTTAGATTTGTCTTAATCTGGAACAGTATACATTCTGTTATTATTCTTGACTCAACTGATTTTCTGAATTCTTTTGAACTAGCCCTAACATTTATCATGATAATTTAGAGTCCTGTGCTTCACCTTAGAACCACAAAGTCAAACTTTCTGGGGATGGAGCCAGAAAATCTGCACCTTAAATAAGTAGTGCACCTGATAATTGCTTTATCAGTAATCTGGAATGAAAAGAGATATAAATTTTTCAAGACAAGATTGGGATGCTCTGTTTATTGTAGATTTATAAAATGTTCTTTTCCATATGTGGAAACTTGAAGACCAAGAGATGAAATAATTTACTATATTTTACAGTAGTTGCTATGCAAAACAAGTCTTCCATCCTTGTCTTCACTGGTTTTATAGTTTAATTGGCTATTCACAATTAAAATATATTTGGTAATTTATGTTGTAATTAATAAAATCAGTTTTCCTAAGAGGTGTGAAAAGCAGTAGAATGGAATTCAGTATGTATTCTGGTCCTATCAAGGTGTTTGGTTCTGTTGAGCCTAATTTCCCCACCTGTACAATAAGAATAGTCTTGTAGATGGTTTCTGAAGTCTGATCTTTTGTAATTAATGTGGCCTACCATAGTAAAAGAAGCCTTATGGAAGAGGGAGAACTTGAACTGCATCTTGGATACCTGGTATAAGAATTAATTTAGACTTGGGCAAGGAATTGTGCAGAGAGATTGCCTTTTGGGAAAACAGCAAAAATTAATATTTGGAAAAAGTCTTCCATTTATTTTGTTAATGAGGTTTGATCATGAGACGGTCTTAGAAAATAGACGTGGGAACCAATCAATTCTTGAATAGGATTGTGGCATAGTGTTAATGTTTTAGAAATATTTGTTCTATAAGAGGTGTCTATGTCTGTGTGTTTGTGTCTGTTGGGAAAATATTGAAGATATGTCCATTTGGGAAAAACTGGGTATATTTATTTGGTTCAGAAATAAGTTTCCGTTTAACATGGTTAACCTTGTTACAGTGTACAGACAGGCAAACAATATAAATATGCTAAAGGAGGGAATGAAAATTGAAGCAACTCATGTAAAGAAAAAACAACTTCATCACTATCTTCCAGCAGAAATTCTTCAAAAGAAGAAAAAGGTGAGTCTATAATCAACTCTCAGTATGGTTCCACTCAGTCAAATAAATGATCTTGAGACCAGATTTGAATTTTTATGATTTTTATATCTCCTAAACCAGTTGAGAGAAGAAAATGGTATAGACAATTCAATCAAGGACTAAAATCCTTACTTCTAATAATCATAAAAGATGTTTGTCTTTATACACTTCAAAATTGAAACCAGTCTTATATTCTTATTTGTTTTTTGAAATTCTGTTTTAGCAAAGTCTGTCTGATGTCAGTCGATGTTCAAGTGGACTTCAGTCTAAAAGATCATCTCTGGATAGCAATTGTCTGGACAGCTCCAGAGACACTGATAATGGAACACCATTTAATTCTCCAGTGTCTGCAAACAAACCTTCTAAACCCGAAAGTCCTCCTGCAGGAGAAACAGAGAGGTCTGTATGTCAAAATTGTCCTTTCAGTCTTCTGTTTATTTGAGGATAATGTGAACTTTTCTATACCTTTGCTAAATGCCTTTTTAAATCATTAAAAGATTTTATTCTTCTAGCTTCTAGTCAGTCTCTTGTTTAAAAATCCTCTACAGTTTGTGGTAGTGCTATGATATGGTATATAGACTTAAGAATATGTGGGAATAATGAATTACATAGGAATGTGTAAGTTTTCTGCATAGTTTTGTTAATTTTCACTGAATCTTTTGCCTTTTCCTTCAGTGGAATGTTAAAGTAGGAGTGCTTAAAGGAAGTAATTCTCAGAGTTTTTAAAATAAGCAATACTTAATACTTTAATAATGATAATATAACGCTTTTCTTAGGAATAGTGCTGAGCCTGCTGCTGTAATTGTAGAAAAGCCACGAAATGTCCCACCAGCTCAAGGACTGTCTATTCCAGTCATTGGTGCAAGTAGGTATCTAAAACCTTTATTATGAATAATTCCACTACAAATTATTTAATTATTAAAGTTGTTTTTCTGGGCTTTGTCCCCTTCCCCCACTCTGGGGGAAGTCTGCTCTTTTCCTTATGCTTTACTTTCTATGCTTTCTATAATAAAACTTGTCTACTACGCTTAAAAAAAAAAAATTAAAGTTGTTTTTCTCCTTTTCAGAGGTTGACTCTACAGTGAAAGCAGTATCACCCCCAACTGTGTGCACCATTCCTACTGTAGTAGGGCGAAACGTCATTCCTAGAATCACAACACCCCACAACCCTGCCCAGGGACAACCACATCTAAATGGAATGTCAAATATAACTAAGAATGTTACACCCAAACGATCCCATTCTCCATCTGTAGATGGGACTTCTAAAAGGTTGAAAGACATAGAAAAGGTAAAGTTACAAATTGGTGATTTAGTAGGCTTTTTTTTAAAGTTAGGATAATACTTAAGAAACCCACAATTCTCCATAGCCATATTATTTTCCATTAGAAGTTGACAGTTTGAAAGGATATTTCAGAGTTAAAAGGAGCAATATTAATCATCCTAAATTTAAATAACTGATGTGTCTGAAATTTTAAATAATTGTTCTAAATTTCTCCTTGACTTCCACAATTCATTATTGGTAACTAAATTATGTCATTTCTTGTGTTATGTTGATATTCTCTGCTTCCAGTAGGTGTTGGTAAAGCTAAATTTACTTGTTAGAATCTATTGATTTAACCAAGATCACTAAAAACTGTAGAAATTAAGGGTGCAATTGAATTCAGTCTACATTTCTTTTCCCTCACCACCCTATGTTTGTAGTAGTTTTTGATGATAATCATTAATTATTTTCTGTTAATATGGATTTGTATGGTTTTTGCAACTTGTAATATCAACTTGTTTTTAATGTTTACATTATAGTTTATTCGACTTGAATCAGCATTTAAGGACTCCCATACTGCTGAAGAGAGAAAAAGAAAATCAATGGTAAATATATTAATAATGTGCTTCGAATGCTTACTTTTAAAGAGCAGCGTGTCAGAAACAGTACTGTATTTGTAGGTCAGATTGGATTTGTCAGGTTTTATGTTTTATTTCGAGTAGGAATAAATGTTGCATATGGGAAAGAAAGTTTTCACTTTTATATAATAATTCTATTTTTAGGATGCCATTGGAGGAGAATCTATGCCTATTCCAACTATTGATACATCACGCAAAAAGGTAATTGTCCTATTGGTGGGTAAAATACATAGGTTAAAAACTCATAGGTAATCTACAAGTATAAAAAGCTTATTAAGAATCTAGCATTTGAAAAAGGTCAGATTTTTGTCCCTGTTCTCAAAGACCACCAGTCTACTAAGCTTAAGGATAGAGTTAACAAACAATATATAGTCCTGACTGTTCATAACTCAGATGTAAATGCAAGAAGACGACACGATGTCCTAATGTTTTGTTCACCCTTTGTTTCTTATTTATCTTAAAGATACAGGGCTGGGGGTGTTTGCTAAGTGGTACAGCCCTTGCCTTAGCATGTGTAAGGCCCTAGGTTCAATATGCAAACCACCCAAGAAAAACAAAAAACAAAAAACTGAGTCCTCAGCATAGGAATTACCAACACCTTCATTTTGTACTACTGCTTACTGTCAAAACTTAGGTTTGATAATTAGAAACTGTACATACTAATATTTTGGAGGAATCAAATGTAGCAGTATATGCAGAAGGTACCTTTAAATAGAGCTAAACTAAACAGCCCCTAAATCTCAAAAGTTTTAATCTTTGAAGAGCTACCATTGAAACGAGTACTATGTAGTGTTGATCATGGTAAGCTAATAAACACTTGCTCAAAAAACAGCGTTGTAGGGCTGGAGTGGTGGCTCATGGGTTATAGCACTTGCCTGGCATGCGCGAGTACGCAAGTTCAAACTGCAGCAGCAAGTACACAATGAAGTCTCAGAACAAAGAAAACCACATGAAAAACTAAATAAAAATTGCTTCTCTCTCACTGTCACTCTCTCTTGAAAAAAAAAAAGCCTGTGTAAATCACAGAAATCCCTTCTCTGAGTGTTTGTGGTGAAAAAAATGGTTTTTCTTTACCATTAAAGAATGAAGAACTTCTCATTGCAATCAACTGTCACCTTGTCAGGTTCCCCAGCCTATATAAGCCATTACAAAGCAAAATAATATCCTCATAGGCTATTAGTTGTGAGTTATATATAGAAAGTATAGGTGTATAATTATATTAACTGAGATGATGGAAGAAAAAAATTTGAGATGGGTATTAAAGTATAAAAGTGACATTTGAAGATTTTTTTTGTTGTTGTTGTTGTTTTAAGAAAGAGAATCAGCTTTATGTAGCTTTTCATCTGGTTTGCATTGCTCCAGTACTTCGTTGTATATGTGGTACTGGGGTTTTAACCTGGGTCCTTGCACATCAGGCAAGCACAGTATTGCTGAGACACCACTCCAGCCCCTGGTTTTTGTTTTTCTGACAGTTGTGTATATGGTGGTGCGAGGGTTCAAACCTGGGGCCTCACGCATTCTAGGCAACCACTGTAACCACTGAGCCACTGCTCCAGCCCAAAGGACTGAGATCTTTATGTATCTCTTAATCCAGAAGTAACAGTTGATTTAACAAAGACCTCTTCTGTAACTGTTTACCCTCCTGGCATTTCTACCCATTTCCCTTACCACTCTACTTTTCAATTCTCTATTTAAAAAAAAAAAAAACATCCCAAAACAAGAAGTGCCTGTGAACAAATAATCCTGGAAGGAAATATTCAACATATACTGGATTATTTAGGAACTTAAGGGATTTGGAGAGAGACTCAAGAGTTTTGTGACTGAATTATTAGTTGGACTTTTATTATATATTTATAATTTATATTCTATGTCATATATAGTGCTATATTTATAAGTATATATGTTTTTCCTTTTTTGTTCCCATATTTTGCTAATAGAGACTACCGAGTAAAGAACTACCAGATTCATCATCTCCAGTTCCAGCAAATAACATCCGTGTCATCAAAAATTCCATTCGACTGACCCTTAATCGGTAAAAGCAGTGCCTCCTCACTTAAGTGAGCATGCAATCAGAGTGGCATAGACGTAGCCACTTGTTTCAAAATAGAAGTGGCTGTCATACGTAGAAAAGGTGAAAGTTACAGTCATCAGCCTAATGACCTTGAAGTGATTTTTGAACTCTCACACTGACCTGCAGATGCTGTAGCATTCTCTCACTGATTGCTACATACACTCCTGAGGATCACCTGCTATCAAATTGTCATCTACAGTATTATGGCTTCGCATTTGGAGGTTTTACTGCCTTAACTTTTGATGTTTGTTTCTCTTGTTATGGGAACCAGTTCTTGGCCACATGGACACTGATAAAACAAGTGCTGAAAACTTCCCCCCACCTTTTTTTTTTCCTTTTTTTTTTAAAGTCTTACGTTGTAATCATTGTATAGAACTGAAAAAGTTGGGAAAAATTTTTTTGTCTTGTAATTTTTCAAATGTTAATGCATTTATTTTAGCATTGAAGCCAGTTTGTGAAACCTGAGATGAATGAATGTGAGATATCTTTTCTGCTTCCTTCATTTTGTGGATGTATTGTCTGTTCTGTTGATTTAAATTATTTTTTCTAGATTGGCATATGGAATATTTAAACTTATTTTTTTGTGCCTTTCTGTCCTAATGTTACATAGTTACCAGGGAGGATTAGTCCAGTGATTATATAAGAGTTGGGCACCATAAATTCTCTATATTTTGCCTCCCATGGAGGCCTTCGAAATGCATCTTTATTAAAAATCAGAATATAACCAGGATACTGAAAGTCAGTATATGAATGGTGAAATTGTTACATATCCTACTATCTCATGCCATTCTTGTTAGCTGACTGGTATTTTTTACGGAGGAGCAACTTCATTTCACCACCAAGATGATACCTTTAAGTATGGCAAACTTGTATTTTTGAGGTGTAAAATTAACTTGGCATGATAATCCCTGACCATAATTTACCCCACAACTTCAAACAGCTTCTTCACAGACTAGGCATGCAGAAATAAGCAGTGGATTTTATTGAACTCCTAAAGGCATTTTTGAATGACATTGTTAACAACCATTAATTGGCTCAGGACCTTTGTAATTTTTATTTAACTATATGAGTTGTCTTTTTTTACACTGCTTTTTTCAATGCACTTCTTAATATTTTTTAAGTTTCATGAATGCATGCTCAGTTTATTAAAATCCATAACCATGTAATTCTTCTTGTAATATGTTGATTCAGTGTTTTGTAAATGAAGTCGTATGTATTTTCAGAGTATTTTTGTATGTACTGTAAGATATACCATCTTTTCAAAGAGAAACCTTTAAAACCTTTACTGTCTCTGTTCAGTCTAATTTTTTAAATATGAATTATGCTTGAATTATTATATTTAAAATGAAAATGTATAGGTTGCACAGCCAGGATTGCCAGTATATGTTACAGTTCTTCAGCTTTCGCTCCACATTTAGTAAGGCGGAAAAACAGAATGGTACACTGAATAGTGAAGGAGAAATACCTGGTTGTATTAATTATATAGGACTTATGGGATCCCATCTAGTCAGTGGAGAAATAGCAGTCCATTTTCAGTTGCAAGCCCTTTACCATTGAGTTTAAATTCTGTTCAGAGCAGTATCCTGTGTCTCCCATTCCTGTTCCCCAATTCTTAGATCTCTGAAATACAAATTCTAGTGTTTAGCTTATATAAAGGAAAAATGGGAAAACTTTTTAGAAGAAGATCAAGAAAAAAAAAACTGTTCCATTAACTTCTTACATGGCAGCAAAAGATAAGAATGAAATAAATTCCGTAACCAAGATGTAGCTTACACAGCAAAGCCATTCTCTTAGCTAACCTTTTTCCTGTATTCAGATATTTTGGATATGTTCTACAAATACTCTATTTGAACAAAAGCAAATGATTATAAAAGAATTGAATAATTGTCACTTGACTTCAAACTTTGAAAATTCTTTGGTAAGGGATTTAATTAAATTTTATATACTTGAAGTGTCTGTGTGTTTCTGTATTTTCTATCCCCTGCTTTTAAATCAGCCTTCAATATCTCTTTTAAGAATTCCTGATGTATCCATGTTTACCCTGTTATAGAAATAGATTCTTTGGAGTGACTAGTGGAGTTTTTTTTTTTTTAAACAAGAAATAATAAATCTGACCCTATACCATAATATAGTCATTTCTTTTAAGTTAAGAATCCATTCAGCATGATGTTAAGCCATGGTCAGATGGTCAGTGGTTCAACATTAGAATCCTCACTGGTAGCGTTCTTCAACTTGTTTGGTAATGGAGAAGTTGATTAGATGCTTTTGGGATGGTGGGTTTGGGATTGTATATTATGTTCAGAGGCACTACATGTGTCCATTTTCAAGTGTGAAACTAAACCTAGAAATACAGTTTATAAAGTCACATAACATTAAGTATATAGACACATGTTTATTTTCATACAATATTAGATTTTAATCTTTTTCAGTGACTAGCTCTGGAGAATAGTATATATCAAAGGAAAAAATGTTTAAACCTTAGGGACTTAATTTGACAGAGAAAGTAACTGGCTTGACTTTTAAGTTTATTGGTGCTTAAAGTAAGTGTTAAGTGCTTATTTCTTACAATAATAGCAAATAAAATAGTCTAAACTTATTTTCCACTATTGTCCCACAGTTTTGAAATGAGAATTCCTAACTTGGGCATCATGAATCCTTTGTATATAAGAAATTTTTGTTTATATGCATTTTGGGGGGAGGAGGTCATGGCTTTCATCAGTTTCTCAAAGTGATTCATGACCCTAAAAGGGGGGAGGGTTATGAACCACTAGGATAGAACAATCCTAGAATATTAGACTTTCCTCTTATTTGATTTTGCCATGGTATATTTCTGAAAATGTACTGTGGCTTTTAACTAGTAAATAGGTTGGTAGACAATCTGTAATGCTGTATTTCTAAGGCTATTTATATACTTCAGGTGAAACATCAACATTTAGAAAAATGTTTATCAGATTATCACGTGTCCTCATGTTAAATTCATTAACAGGGTCAAACTAGTTCAAATTTCGCCTAGGATCCATCAGAGTGCAATAACATAGAATGGTCAATGTAAGTGGTAGAAATGGAAGTAATCAAAGGTTAATCCTTTTGAGTTCAGTAGCATTAAATTTCTCACTTGCTCCGCCATGTTTGTCATTCAGCCAGAACACAATAAACAGACCAATAAATGGAAGTGCTTTAGTTGAAAATATTTTTGTATTTAGTGTGTTTACATAAACAACTGCCTAACAGGTCATCCAAAGTTTAGAATTTAAAGTAATCATAGTGCCAATAACAAGTAGGGCACATTATGGAAGAAAACCACTCTCAGTAACAGTAATTATTTCCTTGGGATTTTCTAAAGAATTGTACAAGGTCATGTCCTTCCCACATTACCTATTTTTTCTGAAATAATTTATCTGATATAATTTTATATTTCAAATTAGTTAAGCATTAAATTCATCAAGTTTGTTATAATTTGTAAGCTATTGTTGCATTTTAACACAATTATATTTAGGCTGTCTGATGTAAATGGTGCTACATCACTTCACAGTATTCTAAAGTAAATGCAGCTGCTGTTCCTTCCTGTTTATGTGGTTCGTATTAAATTTTCCTACCTTTATTTGGATTGTCTTATTTCTTAGTTGTACATATGAGCCTTATTTGTCTGGAATAAGTAATCAAATAAACTTGCTTTGATAAATAGGTGATAATGGAGTGATGTTATTTGGGAGCAACTCAAAAGTACCAGAAATCTACTTATTTTACAAGTTGATAGCCAATTTGATCATTTACATTTAGACTCTTTTTGGTAGATACTGGTATCCTTTCCCAATTAATATGAAAGCAAAGCTCAGAGTCAATATGCCTCACACAGAATTGCCTATTAAATATTTATTAGCAATTAGTAACAGTTTATACAATCTGCTCTAAATTCAAAGTTCCAGCTTTATGCCCTTCTGGGTAATCTGACCACATTTTCATGAAAAAGTCACTTGAGGCATCTCTGTCAAATATAAGGTGCAAAATTCTGTCACCCTTGCTGTCAGCATCGGTTAACCAGAATCCTCTGTGCTAATGACTAAACACAGGTGTGTAGCAATCAAGTGTTGGTTCCTATCCAGACAAGCGCAGGTTACAAGGCTTGTTCCATTCTTTCATCTCTTAGAAGAACAGATTGACTAGTTTACAGCTAGTCCACATCCTAATACTGGGTTCACATATAAGAACTTCAAGGTTACTAGCAAGCCACATATGTCACCAATGGGAACACACTGAATATTTATTAAGCTAATTAACAAAGTTCCCTGTATTGTCTGAGGTACAGATAACAAGGGCTTCTAGTTTCGTGAGGCGTGTGTTTCCTGATTAGTTTGCTAGTTGACCGTCCCTGGAGTGATAGTCTAATAGAGCAACTCACTATTCCTAGGATAGATAAAACTTATACCAACAGAATTATCACACTGCTGAAATGTTTTAAAGAAAATTAACATCAACAGGTTCTGTGGATCCAAATGTGTTATGTAATTAAGAACAAAGTAAGAATATATTGCTTCTAAAGCTCATTCTTTTTTTTTAAGTGAGATTAATTTTATCTAGATTTTCATGTGGCTTTCATTGCTCTGACATCTCACTGTGTATGTGGTGCTGGGGTTTGAACCCATGTCCTACAACTGCCAACTACAGAGTCTGCTCCAGCCCATAAATCTCATATTCTTAAAACTACCAAACTACAAGATCCAACCAAACTTTTACTGAACAGTCTTTGCCAATCTTTGATCAACGACATTTTTTACTTTACTGAGCTACACAGAGCCATGATACTCTGGCCAGAGTGACTCACTCTACCTTCACAACATGCTACTTGTAACTTAACATTTAAATTATTTTAACTTGTATAACTTAAGTTTACCTATTCGTTCCCTCTGACAAAACTGAGTTTTCAAAGTAAGAACTTTTATCCAAAAATTATGTAGTCAGTTCCTAGAAAATGTCAGAGGAAAAAACATGAGTACTTGTTTATTTGGGGGTGTTTGTTTTGTTTTTAATTTGAATAGGATTGATTATCTTGAAAAGATAATCAATGAAGGAACTAAGATGCAAGAAGGCAAACAAAGCTTAGTGAAGAACCTAAAGATACCTTTTCAAAATTTTTCATGTAATCCTTAGGAAGTGTGTCTCATATTGTAAGTTAGTACATGCATACATACTTGAATATGTGAATAGATATGATTTATTGTATATATGCATGCATATCATTAAAGCAAGTTCACAAAACAATGTCTCCTTACTATGTGTGATACAGGTATTTTGTTTCAATTTTTCACGTGGCAGTTATGATTTTCACTGAGGTAATTTCGCATCCTGTCTTGAGTTGTCCACCTCCGTTTTGAATCACACTACATTAGAAGCTCTCTCCCTGCAAAGTTATTCTCAAACTTGGGCTTTCCTCTGTTCTGTAATACAAATTTTCATACCGAATATTTCTTCTTTCATAGCAAGTATCCCTTCCTTCCAAGGAAAGATTTTTACCCAAAAAATGTAACATCTTTGCATAAATCATTGACACAAAATGAACATAAAAGTCAAAATGTGGCCAAAAGAAAAAATTGGGTGATTTAGATGGAATTTATTGTAATATTGGCCAGTTGACCTCAGCTGGCCAACAGATGGCCTCAATCATCAGAAAGGGGCCTGGGGGTAAACACAAGAATGACATGACAGGGACAGCTTATTAACCAAGATTTGTTCAAATTAGAGGCACAAATCATTCATTCAGAGAATTCTATTTTACACAGATCTCTTATAGTCCAATATGGCCCAGAAATTCAAAGGATGCTAGATTAAAGGGGTCTCACAGTAAAAATATTACTATATCCTGGGAAATTCTAGGCCATAATTATAAAAGCATTTAATATTTACTAAGCATTTTACAGTGTGCCCTTTAAAGCAGTGTCATCCTTCATGATGATCCTATGAGGGAGCACTATCATTTGTATTTTACAAATGAGGAAATCGAGGCTTAGAGAGATACATGATCATCTCCAAATTGCATAATTCTTAAGTGGCAGATTCCCAAAGTATGATTCGAAGTTCAAATGTTTAACCATATCTCCCAGTTCTAAAGGGAGTTAGAGGTGTACATCATCGTCCTCCATGGTTCTGTGAGGTGTGGACCTTTCCAGGGTAACCTGACTAGCTGCAATGATGGCCTTTTGTGCCAGGCTGTAGGGGGCGCTATGGCTCCAGGAGAGAGCTCCTAACCTGGCTCTGCCACTTCCTTCTGTGTAGCTGACACTTATCTCCCATGCTTATTTTCTTCCATCTAAGATATTTGCCCTTCAAACCTCCAGGTAGCAATGACATGAAAATATCCCAAAAGACCAGTGGGGCTGCAAATAGAGGAAACATACAGGTAATCTCCAAGGATAAGAGCTATGTTGCATTCTTTAGCCATCAGACCAGGTTGTGGCAGAAATAGAAGGGATCCAGAAGGAATATCACTCAGAGAAAAAGAAAAAAAATGCTTACTTCTGCACAGTGAGAAGATAGTCACACCACCATCAAAGAACTTGCAAATAGGGGCTGGAGTGGTGCTCAGCGGTTCCTGAGCTTGCCTTGCATGCGTAAGGACCCGTGTTTAAACCCCAACACCACCACGTGCACAACGAAGCGTCAGAGCAACTGGAGCTACATGAAAAACTAAATTTAAAAAAAAATTGATTCTGTCTTCTCTCTCTAGCTCACTGTTTCTCTCCCTTAAAAAAAAACTTGCAAATAAGTAGATTTTTTAAATGGTACATTTTAATTTTAGAGAAATCCAAAAGTCAAATAAAAAAGAAATATGACTACAGTACGTAACATGGCCCAGCTGTGAATAGTCACATAGTCTTAATAATGTAGGGAGAGCCAGGTGTGGTAGCTCATACCTGTGATCCCAGCCACTGAGGCAGGAGGATCACAAGTTCAAAGCCAGCCTCAGCAACTTAGCACGGCCTCAAGCAACTTAGTGAGACTCTGTCTCAAAACAAAAAACAATAAAAAGGTCTGAGGATGTGGTTCAGTGATTAAGCACCCCTAGGTTCAATCCCTGGTAGTACTCCTACTACTGATAATAATAATAATGTAGGTAAAGAGAACTGAACTAGCCAAAATTGTATTAAAAAGGATGTGGGAGTGAGGAGGATGGGGCGGGGGTGGGGGCGGTGAGAGACTAAAATCCTCATCCTCAGTGGTAATAAGTAGAAAATATCTAAAACTGAGAAATCTAGAATAGTAAAAGCATGTTATACAGAAATATGTAAATAGTAGGAGAAAAGTCTGAAAATGGTTGCCTCTAGGGAGCAGAATTAAAAAATGAGGAAGAAGAAGGGATGAGATGACTTTTTGTTGTTTGTTTTAAACTTTTTTTACTTTGAAACTAGTATATCCACTATCTAACTAGCATTGGGTAGGAAAATCAACTTCAAAGCAGACAGACCTAGAGAACTGCCTCATATCACCTACCACTAGTGGGACCGTGGCCAAGAGCTTAGCCTCCACGGGTTCTACGCTACTCATCTGTAAAGTGGGACCATGGATACCTATTTGATGGGAGAAGCACAGAATATGCAGACAGATTGCTTAGACTCAGTTCCAGCCTTGCCACTCTCTTGTTGACTACGAGGAATTGAAGTTACTTATTTCTGTGCCTGTTTTCTCCTCTTGAAAAAAAATTGCGACTATAATACCAGAACCTACCTCAAAGAGTGGCTAAATGGATTGAAAGAGGCAATCTAAAAGTTCCCACACGTGGTGCAGTTTGACAAATCACTTTGAAGTGTTGTATGTTACGTGAACTACTGTACATCATGTACGCATGGCACTTGACCCACTGTGGACATCCCTCTCCAAAAAATACCCCACAAGAATCAGGGAAGAAAGTCATTGTCTCCCCCAGGACTGAAGTAATAAATCCCCATCTCCCAGGCAATGTTGTGGAGATAGGTGACCCTTGCCCAGCCACCAAGCCCTTCTCCAAACATACTTCTCAGAACAGTTGTTTTATTTGGAGAAATGTGTAGGATTCGTTGAATTCTTATAAGTTTCACTGAATTATTCTTCTGTCCACTCAAAGATTACAACAGGGTAAGCTGAAATGAGAGAGTGTCATCAAGCCTGTCTCTGCCAGCCCAGGACTCACAGAATGCCTGGACTAGCAGGTACCCCAACCAAAGCATAATAGATGCTCTACAATGTAAACAGACATCCTGATTTCAGAGCCAACTAGATCTGTAAGATGCCTCTCAAGGGGAGAGGGCCACAGGAATGATCTAAAGCCACTCCCACACAAGATGCACCTGTAGCTCACTCCTCCCAGCTCTCCTGGGCATGAGGCAAGGTTGTCTAAGCCCATCCCAAGTCACTTCCTGCTAAGCTTCACAGCAGTTCAAAGAACTTCTAAGTGCAGGTTCTTTCCAAATATATTGGTTTCTTGAAACTCACAAGAAGTCAGACACCAGAAAAGAGGGGATTTCTAAAAGCCACCCACTTGGATGGCAACTGGTGCTGGTAGTTTCAAATATTAAGTAAAGAAAAAAACGACCTTGATTAGGCTGTATCTAATCTCCCTGAGCACAGGAAGTGAAGGCGATTATGTCTGATTTGCAGGAGGCCCTGAAGTTGCACGGAGCATCACTCCCCAGCTAGACCCACTCACAGCCTGCAGAGACCGCCTGTTTTGCCTGCCTTCCAACTGAGCAACCCAGAGGGAAAGCACCATCAAATTCCCTGCGAGCTGTGCAACCAATGAGCTGCATCAATGTCACCAGGTGAGGGGGGGTGGGGAAGGAGGGAAGAAGTGAAGGACGGATAAGATGGTTTGACAAGGCTGTGTTGTCGGGGCCATGAGTGTCTATCAGGCCCCTAACATCCACCAGACATGGAGCTAGGCACCCAGATCACAGACAAGAATTAGACATGTCCCTACTATCAGACCCTTGGCTGATAGAAAATGGGCTGACAAACATCTAGGTTATGCTGCGCTGCTGAGACCACAGCAGAGGGACCTCTTAATTCCATCTTGGTCAGGAATGGTGCCGCGAAGAACAACCATAGACCTGAATCTTGTAGGAACATTAGGAATTTTCCAGGCAAAACTTGGGAGAAATGGAAGAATGGAAAGCAGTACCGAGGATACTGCTCGTGCAAAGCATGGAGGTTCCAGAAACCAGATGTTGTAGTTGGTCCCTACGAAAGTATGGAACGCACTCTGGGGAAAGGTAAGAGGAAAACGTAGGCCAAACGCAGGTCATTCCAATGGACCTCAGAAGGCTACTAGAGGCTTCTGCTGCCATCTAGCTAAGAGAGGAAACCAAGGTGGCGTGAGGGAACATATCCAGAGCTTTCAGGGGTGGGAAGGACGGCTAACAAACTGGATTAGGGGAAGAGTGGATTATAGAGCGCAACTTCCTGGGGTTGGAAGGTAGGTTGTATCATCATTAACTATCTCTGAGAACACCAGGGGAGGGGAGGAGAAGAGAGTCCTGACTTCAGATTCTGCTCTGTTGAATTTGAGCTGCCTCATGCCCACCCATGTGGCAAGGGCAACGGGCAAGGCTGGTCTGGAGCCCAGGAGAGCCCTTTCCAGCAGTTCCGTTTCAGAGTGAGGCAGTCATCTTTATCACTAGTTGCTAGGGGTGGTGGGGGTTGCCAGCCCAATGAGATGGGTTCTCTGGCAGGAGGGACCCTCCTGCCTCTCCATGGCTCCATCTCTGCTGTGCAGAGAACAACTCATCTGATTGGTCACTGGAGAGAAGGAGCTGAGCCCGCGCAAGCCCACCCTGGGTCTCTCCTCTTAGATCCTTCCAGCTGTGGACTTGTCAAGTGAGATGGTCTGCAGAGCAGGACCACTTGGAGCAGACCCAAAGTCACAGTCTCCAATCAGTTATACCAGTAATAAATGTTTTAATGTCTGCCTGCCAGTTCCTACAAACTCACATGGGAGAAAAGAGGCTGTAAAGGTATTGAAACCCACTGCCAAACTCCCAGCAGGAGTGGTCTGTGGTTCGTTTGCTGTACTTTTTCCTCCTCTGCATTCCAAGCTGGTGGCCAGGCCTGTGGTGCTTCCTTTCCCGAGGTGTTTCTGCAACGTGGAACATCTGGTATTCCCTGGGTGTGAGTTATAAAACCTGCGAGAAAAGAGAAGAGATTTGCCCCCAGCACTGGGAGAGAGGAAATGTCAGCAGGTTCCTGAAGACTGCAATACGTGGCCTGCTCTATATCAGTTCACCGGGGAGGAGACACGTCCTCCAACAGGGCTATTGATTGGTGTAGTTAGGAAGGTATGTGTCAGAAAACCAAAAACCAGATGGAAATCTAAATAAAGTTGATTCTTTCTGTCACTCTCTTTAAAAAATAAATAAACTAGGTCCAAAAATATGGGTTAGTTCCTTCACATTAGAGTTGGAAGTATAAGATTCACAGCTACACCATTTACAGAAAATAGAAGTGCTGAGAGTAGTGGAGGTTGAAATTCAGAGAGACCCGGGCCTGGTGGCACATGCCTGTAATCCCAGCAGCTTGGAAGGCTGAGGCAGGAGGATCGCAAGTTCAAAGCCAGCCTCAGCAACTTAGTGAGACCCTGAGTAACTTTGTGAGACCCTGTCTCAAAATAAAACAACAAAAAGGTCTGGGCACGTGATTCAGTGGTTGAGCATGGCTGGGTTCAATTCCGGAACCCCCCACCACCACCAAAAAAAAAAAAAAAGAAAGAAAGAAAAAGAAAAGAAATTCAGAGAGAGTGAAGCCAAGGAGTGTGGGCAAAGCCTGAGCAATCTCAGATTGAGGGGTAGGTAGGAGAATAGAGGCTAAGAAGATGAGGTCAGAAAGATAGGAGAAAGCCGAAGAGGATAGTTAGCAATAAATGCTATGGAGAGGATGGGGTCGAGTGCTTGCCTCGCATGGGCACGGCTTGGGATTGGTCCTCAACATTCCGAAAAGAAAACAAAATGCATCAGAGTACAACTTAGATAAAGACTGAGAGGTGCCACATGATCTGACATTTAGGAGGTCACAGATGAACTTAGCAAGAGCAGTGCTGTGGAGGTGGAAGTGGATGCAGGGAATAAAGGTCACATTCTGAAGAAGAGTAACGGGGGAGGGAAGGAAAGATGAGAGGTCACAGTTCAAGGTGGAGGGAAGATTTATTTTTTAACTTGGTAGATTTTTGGACATGTTTTAAGGTTGAAGAGGGAACCAATGGAATGATGGTAGATATTTTATAGAGCTAGAACCAAAACATAGGGCCATTTTCACAGGTTGAGGAACCAGCCCTGAAGAGGAGGAAAGGAGAGAGAAGGAGAGAAGTTGTGGTAAGCAGTTTCTAGGATGGCCCCAAAGGTCTCTGCCTCCTGTGTTCCTGCCCTTGTGTAATCCCATTGAGTGGAGGCCAGACTTATTGATTCACATCTAACAAATAGAATACTGTACAAGTATGTCATGTAGCACCTGGGCACTTAGTCTTGTTCTCTATTAGATCACTCACACTGGAGAATGTCAGCTGCTAGGTTTTAAGGCAGCCCTAGGTGAAGGCCCACATGGGTGATTCTAGAAAAGGAGACTGCAGCTTCAGCCAACAGCTTGATTGCAATCTTATGAGAGATGCTAAAGGAGAAGCACCCAACTAAACCACACCAAGAGGGTGGCCAGGTCTGTGGTAGGAAGATAATAAATGTTTGTTGTGTTAAGCCACAAATTTGGGGGATAATATATTATGCAGCAATAGATGATAAGCAGACAAATTTGCCTGCAAGAAAGGCAAGCAGTTGAGGGAGCATGAGCCCAAAAACCTTCTACATTCTGTGCTGAGAACAAAATGAGAAGAGGACATGTGGATATGGTGGGATGGGATGGGAAATTAAGGAAACTAATGATGCATAAAAGAATGGAGCCAATTGAGACAGAGGGCAATTCCTAAGGGCCACCGCAACATGCGGTTGAAGGATTGTTGTCCAACTACCTCACCATCACGAAAACAGAAGAAAGAGAGCCTATCTAAATGATGCGGGATTGGGAGTTTATAAGATGATGGGTTAGAAAGGCAAAGATGCAAATCAGGAGGATCCTGGCTAGAGATGGTGCTGCAACGAAACCACAGGAGGGAAACACGAAGAGGTTAGGTCATGGATGGATGGGCAGGAAGCAGGCTCAATAAAGCTGATGGGTTGTTGATGTGATGGGCTTAAGAGTGAGAGGAACCAATCAGACGATCCCCAGGGGAGCAGCCCTGGGTAACCAGACGGGTTGGGGTGTGCCCAGGGTACAGGAT
This sequence comes from Aplodontia rufa, assembly GCA_004027875.1. NCBI lineage: Eukaryota > Metazoa > Chordata > Mammalia > Rodentia > Aplodontiidae > Aplodontia > Aplodontia rufa. The sequence continues at coordinate 126,126 of PVKS010000636.1, read as the reverse complement.
GTTAAAGTGGAGTGCCAGTGTTAGTCAGCTTCCCGTCACTATAACGAAATATCTCAAGTGTTCCCAGCAGAGATAAAGAGAAAAGATTTATTTGGGCTTACCGTTTTGGAGATTCCAGGGCATGATCAGTCGGCCCTGTTGCTCTGGTCCTCTGGCAAGGTACGTTGTGATAGGAGTGTGTAGCAGAGCAAAGCCCCTCCCCTAACGGCCAGTAAGCAAGAGTGAGGAGGGGACAGGGTCCTATGTCCCCTTACAGGGCACGCTCCAGTGACCTAGGTAGGCCTTTCAGTAGGCCCTACCTCTACCACTTCCCAAAGCATCACCTTGGGGACCAAGCCTTTGTCACAGGAGCCTTTGGGGGATATTCCAGCTCCCAGCTATGGCAAATCCCTTTACCACCTCCTACAGTATGAGCTCCCTCTTCCCATCACTGCAAACACACTTCAGCCACAAAGAATTCTTGTCACCTTGCCTGGGTGCCCTCTCTTCCACCTTCACGCCTGTCTGCCCTTCATCTTTTCCCAACACACTTTTCAACTCAAGCTTGTGTTCTGCTTTCTTGGCGAGTCCTCACAAATGCCCCTGTCTGAATTAATGTCTCCCCACCCCTCCCCTGTGGTTGCATCTGTCATGGCCTCGTACTTACCCTACATTATCAGGAAGGAGATAGGGTCCTGCGTTTTCTTCCCTGGAGGTACATCCTTGGAGAGGAGAAAGCACGGGCCAGCATCTCGAGGTAACTGATATTCCCAGCAGAGTGGCCCATTTGCTGTCAGTGCCCAGGGCCAAACCAGGTAAAAGAGTAAATAATAAGGGCTGAGATCCAAAGTGAGGCGAGAAGACAAGTGCCTGAAAAACTCTGAAACAAAACTTCAGCGGGAGAGAGCTTAGTCCATTCTGCCTCTGCCAACACAACTACTGGGCAAGGCAGGTCTTCCATAGCTGGGGAAACTAAACCTCTAAGGGTCAGATACGTGGCCATGACTTGTGTCTGTATTGCTCTCAAGGCCTCATCCAGTCTCAAGACTAGATGCCATGAGCGTGTGAATGACTCCCACGTTTCATCTTCACCCCAGACTCTAGGCACCCCAACTGCACATATCATCAGTAAATTCCTGATTCCAACCCAAAGCCTGCGACTCCCACAGTTGCCTCCATCCTGCCGAATGGAGACTAAACTTTGGTTCCTCTCTTTCACACACCCACACTAGGCAATTCCTGCCTGCTCCACCATCGAAGGGTGCTTAAATTCAACCTCTTCCCTGCCTTTAGCATCTGCTGAGGGCCGCCTGGATAATTGCAATGAGCTCCTCACTCAGCTCCCTGCTTCCTCACAGGCCCCCTCAGCCTCCTCTTGACACAGAAGCAGAGAGATTCTTTGCAAATATAAATCCAATCAATTCACTCCTCTGCTTAAAACCATCCACTCAGCAGTGTCCCAGCTCATAGTAAAAGCATAAATCCTCATAATGGCTTATAGGCCCTGCACAGTCCAGTCCCCTTTCAGGTATTGCTGTGATTTTAAAATAGCTTTATTAAGATATCATTTGCAGGGGCTGGAGTGGTGGCTCAGTGGTTACGGCGCTTGCCCGGCATGCGCAAGTACACGGGTTCAAACCCCAGCACCACATACACAATGAAGTCCCAGAGCAACGAAAGCCATAAAAAAAAAAAAGATATCATTTGCAGGGGCTGGAGTGGTGGCTCAGTGGGTACAGTGCTTGCCTTGTGGCAGTGGCACAAGCTTTTGTTGTGATGGCATTGTACCAAATAATAAATATATAGGCACGCTAAAGGATGCTTACCTGTTCATACTCCAGCACCACGTACACAACTCGGTGTCAGAGCAACAAAAACCAGATGAAAAACTAAATAAAAGTGATTTTCTCTCTCTCTCTCACTGTTGCTCTCTCTCTTAGAAAAAAGTCTGATAAGTATATAGGTCTATTATTAGGCTGCACAAATCACCAGGTGTTGTATTTCTTTTCTAATTGTCTATGGCCGCTTGCCATTCATGGAACTGCAGCTCCAGAAGCAGGGGTTTGATTTCTTATTTACTATTGTGTCCTCCTGCCTTGAATAGAAACTGAAATATAGATGCTCTATAAATATTGTCAAATGAATGGCAGATTTTTTTAAGAGAGAGAAAGAGTAAGAGAGAAAGAACATCAATGTTATTTTTTCATCTGTTTTTTGTAGTCGTGTATGTGTTGCTGGGTCCTCACACGTGCCAGGCAAGTGCTCTACCACTGAGCCACTGCTCCAGCCCTGGAGATAGGATTTGAACACGAGTCCGTCAGACTTCAACCCCTGTGCCCTTAATTATCATACTTTCAGATCTTAGAAGACGAGAAAGATACAAACAGGAGGAAAGCGTACAAACGGTCCAAAGCCTCTGTTCAGTGCAGGCTGAGGGACCTCGTCCACATCTTCCTTGCAGGGTGGAGATACTCACTGCCCCAGCTGCTGAGCATGGTGGCATCTGGAGCTCAGCTGCCTCCTCTCCAGTATTTGTCCTAGGCTACTGTGAGTCTCCTACCCAGGCCAGTGCCCCATTTCCAGGGCAGCCTGCATCCAAAGGTGCCTGCAGGGGTAGCAAGCCATTCCTGCACTCCAACTGCAAAGGGCCATCCTGACTCCAGGGCTCCTTGTGGCGCTGGCAGAAGCTTTTGTTGTGATGGCATTGTACCAAATAATAAATATATAGGTATATTATTGAATGGCACACATCAACACGTGTTAAATGCGTCTTTTCTAATTGTCTGTGTCCCCTGCCACTCATTGAATATCAGCCGCAGAAGCAGGGGTTTATCTCGCCTTCACCGTTGTGCCCTCCAGGCCTTGACTGGAAACTGAAATGCGGATGCTGGGGAGCCTGCTTCCTGGAAAACTCAGCCTGTGATGCTCAGAGTAACATTCCATGGCTTTCCAGGGAGGTCTAAGGATCTTGGGAAATCAGACATAGAAGAAATAAGCCGGGCCTCTGGAAATCCACACCAAGAACCAGATGAATCAACCGCAGCTCATGGTGTCCTTCTTAACAAGATAACCAGGGAAGCAAGAGAAGGTGGACACAATGTGTCCACAGTCACCTCCACAGCTGGAGAGCTTCCCTCCTGTGACATCAGACCCAATCTGGGCTCCCTGTCTATGCTGTGACCTCACCCTGCTGAGCCAGGTGCACAGCAACTCATGAGTCATCATGGGCTCGATCAAAATTTCCTCTCAGCTACACACCCCACCTCACGCCGAGCACAGTAGTTTTTGCTCTCCACTCCCCGGTCTGGAGCATGGGGGAAGAGGACCGAGGAGGGGGAAATGAGCAAATCAAGAACCAAGAGCCCCCAGGGGGCAGCAGTCTCCCTGCTTCAAGTCTAGAGAGGGACAGGCAGGATTATTAAGATCGTAGTTGCATGTCATCCTTTCAGTTGAGTAAGACATTGGAAGATGGTACCCTCCCCAGCGTGGGAACAGTTTGACAGCAGGTGTCATTTGTCATTTGCAATAATAAAAGCGATGTTCATGGAGGGAGGCTATGGGCCAAGCTCCGTTCTGAGCATTTTACACATATTTACTTATTTAATTCTCGTGACAATACTGTGAGGAAGGTGTCATTATTGTCACCCACCTTTTGCAGATGAGAAGATGAAGGTGCAGAAAGCTGAAGAACAGGTCTGAGACTTCCCTGATGATAAGTAGGTTTGTCCATATGTGTGATCCAGGGCTGACAGCAGTGCCTGGACTGCGGTGGGGGTCCCCTGCCCCATGGCCCTTCTCACAGCTGGCCACCCACCCCTCAGGAGTGATAGGCCCACCGGAAGCCTGGGTTGCAGTGAACATGGGTCAGGAGCCTGGCAGGGGTTTCTCTCAGAGCCCTGCTTCTTCCCGCCTGCAGCCCAGGGCTCAGTCCATGGTATCTGCTCTCTCTCTTCTGCATTCATTCTTTCCAGAGTTTCTGCTTTCTTTCCATTTGTCAGGTGGAACAATGCACATGAGCTGAAGGAAAACAATGGGTTGCAAGGTGCTGAGGAAGCCCTGAGTGTGGTGGCTGTATTGTGGTTCCTCAGCTTCCTCCATTCGAGATTTGATCTTCAGTGACGCCCAGAAGGGCCAAGGGAGACAGACACTCATCACTTCCTCCCCCAGCAAAAATGCAAATAAAAGCCACCTCTCCTGTCCTGGGCCTGTGCTGACCAGGGCAAGTTCTCTTTAGCCTCTGGACGTTTCCCACTCCTCTCAGGGCGTTACTGTGCCTTTATACCTATGAGCCTCCCCATATGTGCACAAGGATTTAGCTCTTCATTGGGGCCTAGTGGGAAGTAACTGGGTCACTGAGGGTGCTGCTCTTGGAAGGGATTGATGTTGTTCTCTTGAGACCCTAGCTAGTTTTCATCAGAGGGTTGTTATAAAAGAATGAGCCTGACCTGTGAAGCGCTCCCTGACTTCCGGTCTTGCCATATAATTTCTCTCTCTGGTATATGCTGCCACCCTGCTGCCATCTGCTATGATGTGATGCTAGAGCCAGTGCCATGCTTCTAGCCTCCAAAACTGTGAGCTAAATAAACTTCATTTCTTTATAAAGTACCCAGCCTCAGGTATTCTGCTATAGTATTGAAAAAGAGACTAATACATCCTCCTTGACCAGAAAATGAGATTAATCCCCTTAGGTTCCAGATTTGGGAGATATGAGAAAGACCAGATTTAGCTAAACCAATTTATCTCAAGTTGTTTTTTTTCATTATCACTCCCTAAGGGGTCTTGTCTGATATGTTTGTCCTAATCACCCCTCTCTCCGTGACATTACTATAGGTCAACATATCTGGATATCAGCATATCAGTGACATCTAAGTTTTACATACACACACACTCACACACACTCTGGAGCTCTCTCTCTCCCTCAGGAAATGATTTTCCCCCTTTTGATGCAATATCACGCACTGAGAATACGTGAGCTAGACTCTTCTCCCTTTGGGGTAGTGATTCCTGAATTCCACCCCCAACACTGCATTTCTTGCTCATGGTAATATATAAACTCCACTCACCTCTTATATTCAAACCTTGAGGTGGAAACAATTTCACTCCTAGGTAATTATCCAAGAAAAACAAGTGTACATGAGTAATGAAGAATACTACAAGAATCTTTATTCATACTAATAGCCCCAAACTAGAAATAACCTAAGTAATCAACAAGAGAACAGATAAATGGAGATCTATTCAAATAATTAATATTTCCTTCAAAAGAAAGAAAATAGCTACTGCCACCCATAATAACACAGGTAAGTGGCAAAGACCTTACATGAGTGAAATGATACAGGTGCACATCATATGTACTAAATGGTTCCATGTCTGCGAAGTTCAAGAGTAAGCAGACCTAGTCCATGGTGAGGGTCAGAACAGTACGTACCTTGGTGAAAAATAAGATTTTTCTTCTCCATCTGGATGTTTTGAGTGGTGGCTATGCAGTTGTATAATTAGGTTAAAAGGTATGCTTATAGAAGACTCCGAAGTGTACACTTAAAATCTATGTTCCTGGGCTGGAGCGGTGTCTCAGTGGTTACGGCACTTGCCTGGCATGCGCAAGTACACCGGTTCAAACCCCAACAACCCACGTACACAACTAAGTGTCAGAGCAACAAAAGCCATGTGAAAAACTCAATAAAAAAAAATTGATTCTCTCTGTCTCTCTTTCTCTCGCTGTCCTTCTCTCTTTAAAAAATAAATAAATAAATAAAATCTATGTTCCTAACTCTGTATACATCATGCCTTAAACATTTAAACAGGTCCTGAAAATGCATTTTTAAAAACTTCAGCCATCGGAGCTAAACCCAGGCTTGGGTAAAAGATTGTCAAACTCATGTATTAGACCCAGCAAAAGCATAGCAACACATAGTCTAGGGCAACCATAGATATGGGGGGGGGGCAGGTGGGGATCTAGGGAGACAATCAACAATGTAGCATTCTCTTTACCCCACTGAGAATCCAAATAATACTTATTCAATCATTTAATTCTGGAAAATTCACAATCTAAGCATTTATATTGCTTTTAGGGGTGAAATACAGAAGAATCAAGAGACAGGTGTGGGTAATGTGGGGGTAATTCTGGTTTAAGAACAAATGCATATCATATTATAAACTTTATATGCATTTATGATTGTACAATAACTCAATGCCTTAATAAAAAATAAAAAACTTCAGCCAGGAGTGTCTGGTTAAGACAGGGCTTCAGGGTCCCATCTAGAAACCAGGACCCTGAATTCTATCCAATCTCCAGGCAATTCCAATGCAAGTTATCATGGAACTACATTCTAAGACACACTGATCATGAGTTTCAGCAGAATGTATTTATTGCCCTGTTAGCTTCTTGGTCCATGTTCCCAATACATAAACCTAACACATTTGAAGTAAATGGAACAAATGTTGCAAAATCTGTGGGGAACACAACAAAATTAGACCCCAGTGTCCTATAAGCTTACATTGAATCATTGGGCCCCTAGAAATGAAAGTTGTGATGTCAGAAGCAAGAAACAGGAAAAGAAAGGGGCCATTAGACTAATCACTTTTTAATTGCTATCACGGAGTATTCTGGCTTCAGTTCACCCTACTCACCATGCAGTAGAAGTCAGTGAATCCTAACATTAACTCCTCCTATTATGAGCTCTGTGACTTTGGGTAATTTACGTAACAGCTCTGATCATCAGTTTCTCCTACAATAGTAGAACTTAGCTCCAGGGTAGTTGTAAAGATTAAAAGAGAAAAGGCATATAAGGACCTTGTACAATGTATAGGAAGGAAAGAGAATCTTTTCCCCTCTACCTTCCTAAGTTCTCCTATAAATTAGAGTGACAAAAGATAGATCAACAAGAGAGGAGAAAAAAACAGAAGTCTGTTAACGTGCATCCTGCTTTCACATCCACCCATGGGTAACTCAAGAGGATGATTAAAACCTGGGCTTACATGGAAAATTAACAAAGGCCCAATAAATTTGTAGAGAAGTGACAAGACAAGTGAAAAGGACCTTGAGCTCCTACAGCAGTGAAGTGTGGAAAGAGAAATATGTGGGAGCACTGAGGGAGCTAAGGGCTGCAGAGTGAGGTTTGTTTTGCGACTCCCTCTGGTGTCCTCCTGGGCTGGAAGGGCCTAGTTGTCTCCAGAGATTAACTTCTGCTCTTCCTGGTACAGGAGCCACCATCACAGATTATATCCTACATTTAGCCAAATAGTGGGACAGCAGAGAGCTTTGCTTGCATCTGCTCCTTCTCAGTTTGTCTTTAGTGCAAAACGACCCTTATGCCACGGAATCCTTAGGCATATTCGAGGGTCACATATTCTGCTGCCCTTCGTATGACTCACGTGCAGAAGAGCTTTGTCAGCTTTCCTGAACTCTGAGTTCCTCTTCACAGGAACCTCACATTCACACACTAGATATTCACAAGGCACTGAGTCTGCCGCAAAACCCTGTGCTGGGGGCCTGGGTAAAGGACTGAAGGACATGTAGACAATTCGCGGTGGATAGGATGTCACAGATGAAGATAGTGTCACATTCCTCCAGTCTCAGGGGCCCTAGGCAAGGCTTCCCCTGAGCTGAGTTTATGAGGATAAATAGAAGTTGCCAGAAAGACAAGTTACAAAGACAAAACGACTTGGGGCGAGGGGGTCTACCGTGTAGACCTACTGGGTTCTCTTTCATAGAGTGTATTCATTCAAAAGTTAGTATCTTCGGCAGTGAGAGGCTGTCTGCATGTTGGGGTACTGAGCCAGATGCCGTGGGGACCATGAGGCTGGTTGACACGCAGTGCTATCAGGAGATGCATCATCTGAATCAGGTCCTTCCCAAAGCACTAGGGTATAGAAAGCAGGAGATGGGGGACTGAAAGTGGTGGCTCCAGTGGTTACGGTGCTTGCCTGGCATGCACAAGTATGCAGGTTCAAACCCCAGCACCACATGCACAACGAACTGTCTGAGCAACAAAGGCCACATGAAAAACTAAATAAAATTGATTCTGTCTTTATCTTTTTTTAAAGCAGGTGATGGCAATTATAAGCTTAATTTGTACCTGGGCCTTGTTGCTAGTCCTCAGGGGGAGGGGTGCAGTCTTGGGTGCCTTTACTCTTTGCCTCAGGACCTGGTAAGAGTCTCTGACCAAGAAGGGAACCAGCGCGCAGCATCAACCAACCAAATCCAACCACCACTACCTTCTCCACTGACAGCACTCAAGAGTTTCTGACCGATCAGACTAGATCCCAGGTGGGTCAGCAGCAGCTCTCTTTTTCTGGATGTCTCAGGTAAGTTCCAAAAGCCCTCGTGTCCTTTTGTCATAAACTCAACATTTCCAAGAAAACTTGCAATGTTCCAAGAAGTTGGATATTTTCTCATGGACTGGTTCTGTTTGCTAATGCCTTGGCGTAATGACTGAATGTGGAGCTGGGGAGAGATGTGCACAACCAGCTCTCACCTGCAGGAAGGAACCTGTCCCAACACACCTGAGTCATGCTTCACTTGGACCCTGAAAGGTGACTTTATAGAATGCCCTGCAAACATTACCTCAGTGATAAATAACAGCATCTTCTTTCTTTTTTTCTTTCTTTTTTTTTTAAGAGACAGAGGGATAGTGAGAGAAAGTGAGAATCAATTTTATTTAGTTTTTCATATGGCTTTTGTTGCTCTGACCCTTCGTTGTGTATGTGACACTGGTGTTTGAACCTGTGTCCTCGCGCATGCCAGGCAAGCACTGTAAACATTGAGCCACTGCTCCAGCCCCCAATATTTTCTTGAAGGCCTAAAAGCCTTGTTTGAGCATTCAGAGCTGGGCCAGGCCTCAGGGACCAGACTCTATTCTCCTTTGGACCAGGCTGCTTTCCACACTAGGTCTTGTCCTTTTTTTGACTACTCACCTCCTACCCATCCTGCCATTTGAAACTGAAATCACTTCCGCCCTGTTAGGTCAAGTCCCCCCACCATGTGCTCTCAAAGTCCACCACAGTGGCCCTTATCAGAGAGTGACTATTTCGTACTGGTGTGATATACATTCCCTAAGGGCAGGGCCTCCTCTAATCCCTTTCCAGCACATCATGAGAATTCATAATATCCTTTGGGGACAGAGATAAAGTGACTAAACCAAAAAGCACCAGGAGAAGCAAGAGCCTGGAACCAACTTTCAATATCACCCATGAAGCTCTATCTTCTCCCCCTTCAGGCAGATGGGACAACTGGCCAGTGGTTGACCTTTGCCCCAAGTTTCAAGGCTCTTGACTCCAGTACCAGTTTACCCACAGGTCATTCATTACCCAGTGGAAGAGAAAATTTCCCAACTCTGATGAGGAGGCCCTCTAGCTGTGGGCCACCACTAGTTTTACATGGTGCTTACAAATTACACAAGATCTCCCCTTTAGCTAGAAGTAACCCCAGGGACCTTGAACTTGTTTTTCTCACAATACATGGCTCAGGGGACCAGCAGTGGGGCTGCAATTCAGCCTTCAGCGAGGCTTCTTCATGGTGCACAAAGCGAAGAAGTATTCATGGAAGTTCTGCTGGCTCAGCCTCCTCGGGAGCCAGCTTTGCCAAGATCTAGAGGCAGAGAGTTTCAGGCAGAAGGGAATAGCAGTACAAAGTCTCTGAAGCAGGTCTGGGCTCAGACTTTGAGAAATAGAAGGCCAGGATGGAGGGATCACAATGAGGGGGAAGAAGTGAGGGTGAGAGATGGCAGAGATTAAGTAAAGATCTTGTATTTTATTCTAAGTGTTTTCGGAATTGAATGGAAGCCATAAAATCAGATTAAACAAGGCCTATTTCATTATATACTGACGATGAATAGATAATTGATCTCAAGGGAATGTAATAAGGTCACCCTCTCTTTATATGTAGGAGTTTGGAGACCAGATTCTTTCCTAGAGTATGCAAGACATGAGCCTAAATGTACTGCGGACCTTCCTTCCTTAACATTCCCCTTAGGTAAAATAGGCCCACAGCAACCACCACAGACACCCTTACAGGGGCAGACATTTATTGTTACATCTATCTCCCTTCTCTTCTTTTGGAATTATTCCTTATCCTGTTCCAAAAATGTGGTTAAAATGAGACCTGGCATATTCCTCTAGACCCCATCCTTGACTGCAGTTCTCTTTTATTTACTTATTTTTTTAAGCGAGAGGGACAGAGAAAGAGAGGAACAACTTTATTGAATTTTCCACATGGCCTTAGTTGCTCCAACACTCAGTTGTGTACGTGTTGCTGGGGTTTGAACCCAGGTCCTCGTGCTTGCCAGGCAAGCACCTAAACCACTGAGCCACCGCTCCAGCTCCTTGACCACAGTTCTAAGACAGAAACTTGACTCGAGATAGACCAGTCAGAAGATTTCCCCAGAATGGTGCAATTCCATATCCACCCTTTTTCTTTTGGAAGTGATCACTTATAACACTGTGCTTATGTATAAAGGATGCAATGGTAAGAAAACAGTTGGTGCTTTCATGAAGCTTAACATCTAGTGAGGACAGATGTGAGTCCAAAGATTATGCAAATCAATGTAAAATGACAATAAGAACAGGTGCAACCCAAGAGAGCCTAGGGATGCTTTGAGAACCCACTGAGGGGGAATTAGCCTAGTGATGTAAGTCAAGCATGACTTCCCCAAGGAAGCATAGCTGAACTGAGATCTGGGCTCTGGGAACGGCACATGAGAAAACCGAGCAGTAGGAGAGAGTATGGTAAGTGCTGGGAAAAGGAGCAGTGTGACCAGAAAAAAGGGGGAGGGTCAAGGGGGCTGGCACCAGAAAAGGATGGAGGCTGAGGAAGAGGCCATTATGTCTGTTAGGACTGTCTGCTCTCTAGTTACATGTTCGAGTGGCTTCAATAAGATAGAAGTCAGGCTGAGGTAGGAGGATTGCAAGTTCAAAGCCAGACTCAGCAACTTAGGCCTCGAGTAAACTTAGTGAGACCTTGTCTCAAAATAAAATATTAAAAAAGGGCTGGGTATGTGACTCAGTGTTAAGTGCTCCTGGGTTCAATCCCTGGTATTAAAAAAAAGAAGAAGTTTATAATTTCTCACCTAAAAGTTATCTAAAGATAGCAAAATGCCACCTTAATCCTGAAGGTAAAATGATTGTTTCTACCATTCTCAGCCATTTTAGTACTAGCTTCCATCTTCAAGTTATATTCACAGTCACAAGATGATCATCATACTATTAGTTATCACGTCCACATTCCAGGCAGAAGGATGAAGGCATAAAGACAAAAGTGGAGAAACTTCCAGCTGAGTCAACATTTTTGTAAAAGACTATCCCCAGAAGCTCAGCTTAATTACTTCTGCTTACCTCTCATTGTCCATCGCTAGTTGCAAGGGAAACTGGGAAATGTAGTCTCTTCATCTGGGCTCATTTGCCACTTCCAACATGGGGATTCTGCTACCAAAAAGGGGGAAAGCTTCAAATACCTTTGAAAGACCAAGAATAGATACCAGAAGGCATTTGGAAATACAGTCCTAGAACTTGGAGAAAAATCTGTGTTGGAGAATAAATTTGAGAACACTCAAAGTAGAGGTAATGATTGAAACTGTGGGCATAAGGGAGGGAGGAGGAGAGCCCAGGATGGAGTAGCAGGAGCTTTAACACTTGATGGCCAGGCAGGGGACTGAGCCTGCCAAGGAGACAGACAAGGAGAGGGATAGAATCTGGGAGATTCTGGAGCAATGGCTCAGCAGCAGAGCGCTTGCCTGCCATAAGCAAGGACCCAGATTCAAACCACAGCATCACATATACAACTAAGTGTCAGAAAAACAAAAACCAGATGAAATAATAAACAAAATTGACTCTTAAAAAATAAGAATCTAGGAGATGCAAGGTTGGGGTACTACCACCAAGGGGAAAGACTCTGTCTGTAGGGAAGAAGGAAGGGAGCTAGCCAGAGAGATTGTGGGATGGGGGCACTGAAGGGGAGGGACTCTCTGGTTCCCTCCTTCCCAATGCCTCACCCTTCCTGTAACTGGGTTATCAAACCTTCTTTCTACTATATGAACCTTCCAAGAAATCTCCTTTTTTCTCATAGTCATTTTGAGTCTCTCTTTCAGTTTCACTAATACAGTCAACCCTCTGTACTCATAGATTCCACATCCATGGATTCAACCAACCATAGATCCAAAAATTTTGGAAAAATAATTGGTCTGTACTGAACTTGTACCGACTTTCTTCTTGTCATTCCCTAAATAATATAACAACTATTTATGTAGCATTTGTATTATATTAGGTATTATAAATCATATAGAGATGATTTAAAATATATGAGAGGATGTGCATAATATATATAACTACTGTGCCATTTTATGTAAGGGACTTTAGCATCCACAGATTTTGGTATTTGAGTGGGTCCTAAAACCATTCCCCAGTGGATGCTTCAGGACAACTGCATAGGCAAGTCCAGGTCAGAGGAACATGGGAAGTAATTCCATCCATTATGCCTTGGGAGAAGAGGAAGCTGTCTACTGATTGTAGGTAAATCTCAGTTTGTTTTAAGTATTTTTGATAGGCCCATTTTTGAGTGAGTTCTAAATGAAAACTCAAGGTCAGACCTTGTGTCTTCCCACTGTGTGACTCTTCACAAGCTCCATTTGTCTGAATGAATAAATGTTTGTGGAATGAGAATCACCATGCAAGCCCGTTGATTCTGCTTATGAAGCCTGTGGCTTGTAAGGGTTGGGTGTATACAATTGTTCGTCTCCAATCCCTTTCCCTCATACTTCGCTCAGTCACCCTCTGGAAGAACCCCAAGCCAGAAAGCACCACATCAACTATTTTCTAGCCACTGTGATAAGGAGACCCAACGGAAACAGATAAACAAACACGGATAAAGGCTCGCTGCTAACTGTTTTGTTTCTGAACACAGTATATACCTAAAGGGCAGGCACAACCCATGCCCAAATGAAAAAAGTGTTAGTCATCGTATAAATGACATTCCTGAATTCTCAAGGTGCTGAATCAACTAATTATCTATACAAGAATTCAACAAGCAGAAGTTGTTAAGCTTTCTGGCCACTTGCCTGAAAGGAATCAAGCCTGGCTAAGTGGGAGAGGGAATTTTCAATAGAAGGGAAAGGGCTGATAAACCATTGTCCATTTGTTGGTGGAGATATGGGGAATGGTTTGAGTAGAGAGTGCTAACTGATAAACCATATCCAATTTTCACACAACTCCGAGTTTCCTAGGTACAGGGGCAAACAAGGATGTAAAACACACACACACACCCTTGGATTTGGGTATCTGCAGGTCTCCTGGAACCAATGCCCTGCAGATATTGAGGTACAAGTATACTTTCAATCATCTCTAGATGTAATACCTAATACAATGTAAATGCTAAGTAGTTATTATACTCTATTTTTTAAGAAATAATGACAAGAGGCTAGAGCGGTGGCTCAGAGGTTGGAGTGCTTGTCTGGCATGCGCAAGGACCCAGGTTCAAACCCCAGCACCACATACACAACTGAGTGTTGGAGAAACAAAGGCCTGATAAAAAAAAAATAAAATTGATCTTTCTCTCTCTCTCCCACTTTCTTTTTTTCTCTTTCTCTCTCCCTCTCTCTTAAAAAATAAAATAAAGAAAAAAATGACAAAATATATTTGTATATGCTTAATACAGATGCAATTTTTTCCCAAATATTTTTTGATCTGCAGTGGGTTAAATCCATGGATATGGAACCCAAAGATGTGGAGGACTTACTGTATCCAGGTATGTGTGTGTGTGTGTGTGTGTGTGTGTGATCTCTAAACAATCAAATCCACCAGCGTTGTACATAGCACGGAAATTAACTCTCTCAGTCCTCATCCATTTCACCACGGGAAGTCTTGGAGACAGGCATTTGAACTCAAGCCAGTCTTGGCAGTTAAGGTGTTATTACTCTGTCCAACTGGGATGAGACAGGAAAAGCAAGTATTTGATTTGAGAAGTGATATACAGCACTTCTCAAAATGAAATATTTTTATTCTAGAAAGAATTGGTTGTGAACAGATGTTTAAGGTGGCTCATTGGCTCCAGGTGTAATCTAGCTGGTGGGCAATCATCCGTGAGAGATTTTTATAGTCTTGAGAAGTCACATCACTGTGTCCCATGCTTGGGTGAACTGTCCACACACTTGGCCACTTTAAAGTCTCCGCTTGCAATTTATGGTATCAAAGCCTTTTTATCCCTGCCCCTTCTCTTGAGGGATATGAAGGTGTTATTTGCTCTAAGTCAGTCTCTGAATTAAAGAAAACTCAGGTTTTCTGAGTAAGTCTCTGACTTCTTCAGTCAACCAGAGTAATTTTCATTTATGTCATTAGAAATTGGAAGGGGAAAAACCTTCAAATATATAACTTTTGAGAGCCTAAGTCATTCGTGATACAAAATAAGGAGCTTCATGATTCACACCAATCTTACAAGGCAAAAAAGTATATGACCAGCAGCTCCTTATGTGCCACCAAATTATTCCCCCTGGTAGGGGAACAGGCTGGACCCCTACCCCAAAATGTCTCCCTCTAGATAGGGCAATCAAAACTTATTACTACCTGCTCCCCCATTTTAAAGGATGTACAGAGGGCAAGAGATGGGGGAGAATATGTTCCTTTGGTGGGCATTCCTGCTCAGACTTCTCGATAGACATTAAATCAGAGCCTCGATCTATTCTTTTCTCCTGGGACCTCCCAACTTCATTAGGAGGAAAATTTGAAAATTACCTCGAGGGCAGGATGGGGGTCAGTATTGTTTCAGTTAAGAGGAAAGACACTAGGTTGAGATGGAATTTGCTACCTACTAGCTGGGCGGCCTTGGAACAGTTACTGAATTCTCAGTGCCTCAGTTTCCACCTCTGAAAAATGGGGCTAATAAAGGCACTCACAGGGGCCTGAGGATGTAAGTGGCAGAGCACTTGCCTAGCATATCCAGGGCCTTAGGTTCAGTCCCTGATACTGCAAAACAACAACAACAATAATGGCACCCACTTTATATATTTAAAATATTCTCCATGACCCCTCCCCCAGCGTGACCCCTTGCCCTTCACCTACACCAGGTTTTACTTTATGGTGCTTTCTCCTGGAAACTGTCCCTAACTGACCATTCCAAGTCTGGGTGAAGCGTCTGCATACTCTGCATTTCTCTTATCCAGTTCCTATCTGATTAAGTTTCAGGGGCCAGATTAGACAACACTTCCTGAAGACAGGCACTGTGTCTGTCTTTCCCAAGGACCAAGCACACAGTTTTCATATTGTTGAATTAAGGAATGAACTCCTGGATATCTAGAAGGATAAAAGTTAGACATAAACTTTCTAGTTCTAACTTGCGGAAATTCCTACAGCCATTTCAGGGTGTGAGAACAGAACTGTACACCAAAAGGACTTGTGCCTTCAAACATAGATTTAGGGCCCAGGAATTACTTACTTGCCTTTTAAGAATTGAGGGCCCTTAACGTCAACAGCTCAAAAGCTACTTATTTTATTTAGTTTTATCTCTACAAATGTAGTAGAACTGTACCAGGAAGTTTCTTTTCAGTATTTCTTTTTTTATTATTTTAGCAGAGGACAAACAGGAAGGAAAAACAGGAATTGAATCCCCTAGCATGTAGTCATGTGTTTCTGTTTCTCAGAGCTTTGGTTACAGTGAAGAGGTACATGACATTTAGATATGAAGCTAGTGACTTCGGATCTCAGTCCCTGGTGAAATAGGGTATTTCCATTTGGTAATCACTGCTCTAAATATGTCAACAGTGTGTCGTCATTCTGCTGAACAGAGCTCCAGCCCAGAGGAATTTCCCTGGGAGCCCTGGTTCAGCCATTCCTCTGGCCTCCTGGGCGGTGTTTGTCTGGTTTTCGCCTTATTCTGAATGTGAGGTTGTCACCATTACTCACACTCTTCAGGAGACTGTCCCAGGCGCAGGCGGTAGACATGGTATCTATCCAGAGGGAGCGGGGGTACCCAAGGGCACACAGACAAATCCCACCCAAAGGCACAGTTAGGGAGAAGAACTAGACTATGTTCATGGAGTGGATGACTGGACAGACCAAGAGAGAAGGAGGCAAAAAAGAGGTGGCCAAACTGAGACACTCTTCCTTTTGGCAAGTTAGCAGTGAAAGGCAGAGAAGCAGAAGAGTATTGGGGAAGCTGGGTGGAGGGAAAGCATTCACGGGAAGAGGCCAGTGGGGAAGAGAGGCTGAGATACATGGCGGGGAGGTTGTCATGGGGTGAAGTGCGGCACGAAACAGGAGGAAAACAAGATCCAGTTGGAGCAGTCAGCTTTAGGTGGAAAGAATTTTTCTTCCTCCAAGACAAAAGAGATTTTCAGGGATAGGAGAGAAGTGTAGCGAGTTGCTGGAGATGGGCAATCCTAGGACCAAATGCCTGTACTGTGACTTGGAGGAAGTTAGTGCTGCCTTGGTAAGCCCAGGTTTCATCATCTGTGAAACAGTCATTGTTGCTCCCCTTGCAGATGAAGCATATTTATTGTACCAGCCTAGTGCCTGGGGCTGTTGTATAAATGACAGTAGCCATTATTACTATTATTATTATTCTCAGGAAAGCAGGAGGCAAGAGAAATAGAGAATAATTTAGATAGGACTGGGAGAAGTGAGCCACCATGACAGAGGCAAGGGAGGGGTGCCTAGCAAGAAGGCCATGAGGTAGAGGAAGACTAGCTAAGATCACAGGGCAGGATTTTGGGGCAGTGCATTGGTACTTTAGTAGGACTCAGCAGCCTGGACGTGGGTCCCACGTTTCTACCAACATTGCAGGGACATTCAGATAGTTAAAGGAAATGGCTGATTGCTTTAGTTCTCGAGAAACAGGATTTGCACAACCAAGGAGCATATTGGTGCCTGTGATTCTAAGACTCCCTATTTCTCACCCATTGGTGCCAGATAGGATTTCGCTTTTGTTTTAGTTTGAGCCAACGCCCTTCCCATCTTTCAGTGTGTGGAGTGAGGTGGGGGAGATGTTGTCACTGATAAAGGAAGAGCCAAATATATGATGAACAATGGCTTGCGAGGGAGACCCAACTACAAAATGCCTTAGGAGCAGTCACCTTATGCTGCTTGCTGATATTTCATTGGAGCCTGAGTTATCAGTTGACCTTCAGTAGAAGAAATAAGTTGGAATAGGCTTTCCCAACCTCAGCACTTTGACATTTGGGGCCAGATTTCTTTAATTAAGGGCCGGTCCTGTGGAGTTTGGAGTATTTAGCAGCATCCCTGACCTTTACCTATTAGATGCCACTAGCAGCCCTACCACCTCTATCTAGTTGTGACTATCAAAAATGACTCTTGGTTGGGGTATGGTGGTGCACACCTGTAACTCCATTGGTTGCAGAGACTGAAGCACAAGGATCATAAGTTCAAAGCCAGCCTTAGCAAATTAGTGAGACTGTCTCAAAAAAACAAAAATAAAAATAAAAAGGGTTGAGGATGTGGCTTATTGGTAAAGCTTCTCTGGATTCAATTCTGATATTAAAAAAAAAAGTCCCTTGACAGTGCCAAATGTCCAGAGGTGAGGGTAAAATTGCCCTTAGTTGAGAATCACCACCCTAGAAAGACAAAGTCTTGGGAAAAGCATACTAGTATCCGCATTTCATCATTACGTTGAACTCAGCTGTACCGACCGCTCCTCCCAGCAGTTCTCCAAACAACTTCTTCCTCATTCTCAAATCCCGCAACTGTTGCATCAGCTCATCTGGCATGGCAGAGCTAAGGGACTGCAAAGAACGAAATCTAAAAAGCAAGAGCTGTAGAGGTAGAGAGGCATATCATCAGGAACGGTTCCAGCTTTATGGATACTGAAGCAACTTGGGAAGCCCTCTTTATGAACACAAATTGCCAGTGTCCCCCTTGAGGATTTGAAAGAGGCTGGGACTAAGTGAGGGGCTAAGCGTGACCTTTGGGCTTTGATAATTTCCCGTTAACCCTGCTTCTGTGCCTCATGTGAACTTGATTCTTTGCTCGGTTTTCTGTTCTTGCCTGAACTTTCCCCCCAGAATACTATGGTGAATAACCTCGCAAACAACATGCAGGCCAACGTGGTTTTGTCTTGTAAACAACTACTAAAGATACTACCAGTTTTTCTTTTTCTCACAAGCCATGTCGATGAAACCGTACTGCTTTCTGAGACTATGTAAAAGAAACCATCTCATCTTAATTTCCCAGGCTACATGGAAAATGAAATTGTTCTACTTATTAAAATAGCCTTTCTTCAAATTCTTGTGACTTACTAAAAATGACCATTAGCATTTTCAGTTGGTTCCATTTTGGTTTTGGTCAGGGTTTCTTCTGAACTCAGTTTCACTGAGAACTTTGGTGACATTTATCCTTCACTTCCTTTTTTCTGATACCTTCTGGATGGAGGCTAAGGGATATGTCAACCTTGTTGGTACAATAGTTTCTCTTTTCAGATAGGATCAGTTGAGACCCGATCTTCCCCTTAATGGCAATAAGTCACGTTTTCTTTTCGGTAGCGCTCTAACGTTGACTCATTAATGTTCTGTGGAAGGTACTGTTGTAAGTCCGACAGAAACAAGGCTCACTTGGACAGTGGTTAACATCTTCTCCTTACCCCCAAAAGGTTTACAGGAGGAGTGGCACACACCTACATAGAAACCATGACAATGACAATGGTAATAATAATCATTCGAGGGTGTACCAAGTTTCTACGCTGTTCTACACACTTCTCAAACATGAACTCACACCATACAGATCCAAGTGTCTTATGGAAAGACAAATCTCAAGTGATGCCATATGAGGTCCTATGGACCATGGCTGTCGGGGTTGCTGCCAGGAAACTTCAGGGAGCAGAGGGCATTTGAACTGAGCTCACTATGCATGCAGAGATGGTCTGAGTCATAGCATGTGCACTTACTTCTCAATAAACTTGATGGGTTTAGGGCACTGTACCCCGACACATAGCACCTGGGCATATTGAATAGTGAAAGTTGAAACAGTTTGGGGAAATAGCAGAAGCAGATAGGCCATAAGACCCTCATCAGAGAGGTGCCCTCCCTACATCCAAAGGAAGGGATCATCCTTGTCTCTGAGGACACAGGGAAGAATTTGAACAAATATATGTTGCTAAGCTCCTCAGTTTATGACTTCTACGTTATACTCCCTGTATCTAATAACATTTCTCTGTGACTGTTCATTCTTCATCAAGCCTAGCATATAATACACAAATTTAACTGTTTTCTCCAGAGTTTCCTTATAAAGGTTCCCGTGTTAAGTGAAACCTAAATAGATTTATGTAATTTTGTTCATTTCTCTTTGTTATAGAGTTGTCCACCATGAACGTAGCAATGGGTGAGAAGATGCCTCTCCTCTCCTACAATCCCTTATATTTTCACACAATAGTTGAGGCTGCTTATAATAAAAACTGTAGTCATAATAGATCACTAAAACAAGAATTAAGACATGTAGGAAGAGAAGGGAGAGCTATAGGACAGAACATAAACCGGGAATATTTTGTAGAACTGAGCTAAAATGTATGTGTCCTGGCAACATAGGTGTAATGAGTTTCAGAACTGCACCTACTCTAAGAAAAACAACAAAAATCAGACGTTTTTTGCTTTCAACTCTAAGACAATTGTCAGGGATGGTGAACAGCAGTAAAATTACTTTCTCTTCTTTCTTTCTTTTCTTTTCCCTTCAGTACTTGGGACTGAACCCAGGGGTACTCTACAATTGAGCTACATCCCAGCCTTTTTTTTTTGAGACAGGATCTAAGTTGCCCAGGCTGGCCTCAAATTTGTGATCCTCCTACCTCAGCCTCCTAAATAGCTAGGATTGCCAGCATGGTTAAAATTATTTGCCACAGAGGCAGAAAGGTCTTTCATGAGGCTGTTTCTTACCCGAAAATTAACATCTGTGGTGGCTGGCATTGCTATGGGAAACTGAGATGCCACAATCTAGGAAGGCACTTTCATGTACTCCTATTGACCATGGTCAACAGTTTAGAGCAATGCTTTTCAAACTCTGATGTGCATTTAAGTGACCTGGGGACTCTTAGTTCAGCAGATCTGGGGTGGGGCCCAAGCTTCTGCCTTATTCACAAGCTTGAGAGACTAAGACTTCAAGCAGTTGTTCTCACTGGCAAGAAGGCCTGGTGAAAATGTAGATGTCTATCTAGGCTGTGCCTCCAAAGCTCTTCATATAGTCATACTTCAAATAGTCGAAGCTCAGAGTTTGCATGTCTAACAAGATCCCAGGTGACACTTGCTGCCAACCACCCTGCCCTGCCCCCCAACCACATTTTAAGAACCACTGGCTTAGAACATCCCTCAAGAATGAGTAAGTGGTCCCCCATGGGCTTTGCGTGAAAGTTGAGGGGGAAGAAAAGTCATGATGAAACAACCAAGAGGGGTCTTCTGAGGAGATATTTTGTGAGCTTAAGTGAAAAGAGATCCAAGCTGGGCCTGGTGGCACACACCTGTAATTCCAGTGGCTCAGGAGGCTAAAGCAGGAGGATTGCAAGTTCAAAGTCAGCCTCAGCAATTAAGTGAGACTCTAAACAACTTAGTGAGACCCTGTATTAAGAATCAAAAATAAAAAAGTCTGAGGATGTGGTTCAGTGGTAAAGCAGCCCTGGATTTAATCTCTGTTAAAAAAAAAAAAAGAAAAAAAAAAGAAAGAGAGAGAGAAATTCATATGCTTTATTTAGATAACAAAGATAGGCATAGCTAACATTTTTGATATTTTCTCTGTGCCCTGAACTACAGGTTTAACACGCATTATCTTACTTGGCATCTGGCCTGGACAGCAGAGGTGGTGTTTGATATGTAGCTGAGGAACCAGCCCTGCGTGCGTGCCAGGAGGAAGGGTCACATTTTTGGTGTGTTGCTGTGGTCTGCAGAGGTACCTGTATGCGAGGCCAAATTATCTTGCAGGAAACACCTTTAGATCTGGACAAGCAGTTGCCAGTGGCCAGCGTTCTGCTTCACAGAGCCTGTAGGAAACATCTGAAATAATGTGAGGGCAGGTGTTAACATTCATCTGTCTCAACCGCAAAAAGTACCTCAATATAGAACAGAATTTATCAGCCCTGGAGACCATCAGAAGCACCTGGATGCCCGCGACCCATTCACAGAGGACATGATTAATGTGGTCTGGGGAGATATCTGGGCATAAGCATTTTTTAAAGCTCTCCAGATAGGGCTGAGAACTACTAGCATAAGTTTGATTTGGGGCAAGATGAATCTGAGGCAAAAACCAGATTTTAACAATACGTACACCTATTCCCAGATTGCATCCCATAAGAATCATTTACCAAATGGATTTCTTGCTATTTTTTAAAGCAATCGCTTTTAAATGTTAGTGTGAATCAGAATCACATGGAAGGCTAGTTAGAGCAGATTGGTGGGCCCATCCCTAGAGTGTCTAAGTCAGCGTGTCTGGGGTGGCCTGAGAATTTGCATTTCTAATGAGTTCCCAGTCACGCTGACATCTCTGACCCCTAATGTTAGTTGCTTTGCTATTAAGACTTGAATTGCAATGGAGAGAAGGAAGCCTATGCTTAATGTTTTCCACTTTTTCTTACCTTGCCCCCTGTCCCAGTGGAGCAAAATGAAACAGAAAAGACAAACAAAACTGAAAATATTGAAAACAATCAAAATCTAATGATAACAATAGTAAACATTTTTTCTAATGTTTAGATATATATGTATACACATTTTCTTTCAGAAATTATTATTATCTTTTTTAAGAGTAAAAGGAGGGGGCTGGAGCGGTGGCTCAGCGGTTTCGGCGCTTGCCTGGCAAGCACGAGGACCCGGGTTCAAACCCCAGCACCACGTACACAACTAAGTGTTGGAGCAACTAAAGCCATGTGGAAAACTAAATAAAGTTGTTTCTCTCTTGCTCTGTCTCTCTTACTGTCCCTCTCTCTTAAAAAAAAAAAAAGAGTAAAAGGAGTAGGATTTCTTTAAGGAAGGAGAGCAGAGTCTCTGCAAGGCAGAGGGGTACCTGGAAGCAGGATACCCTTCTTTCAGAAATTATGATAGTAATATGAAGAGCATTTTTGGCACCTAGAAAGATGTTTATACATTGTGCTTCAAGTCCCTTATTATCAAATCTATAAAAAATTTTTTTGTACTGGGAATTGAACCTAAGGGTGATTTGCTCCTTTTTAAATTTTTTAATTTTGAGACAGGTCCTCATTAAGTTGCCTAGGGTGATTTCTAACTTGTGATTGATCCTCTTGACTCAGCCCCCTGAGTTGTTGGAATTACAGGCACATGCCACTATCCCTGATTTCTACAATAAATTTTGCTTTGAATTTAGAACCATTAACATATTCATTTGATAACATCTTAAATATTATGTAATTTAAAATAGTTTTTTTTAAAACTACAACTATTAAAATTAACTTAGGCTACAGTCCTGTTAAAATGCTGTCGTGGTTAGATTCTACAGGTATTATTTGGGTCAAGCCTCTGAAGAAATGTTGAAAGTGTAGTATCTCTATCAAGTTACATAGCTTGACCCATAAGTGTTTTCCGTTTATGAAATCAAAACAGTGATCAAAAGATACAAAAGATTCTCAGGGTTTGTATCCCTTTTCTCAACTGGTTAAAGATGAGAACAACAAATATTCAGAGTGGCAAGTGCTCAGAATGTGCTCATCCCTCACCTGAAGAACGAGAGTTAAACCAGCCCACACCACCCAGCAGGTGACGGCAGAGCCGTGGGATATGGTTGTGCAGTGTGTGGACTAAAAGATTAAACGTTAAAAGGAAGACAGTAAAGAATTAAACTAATAGGAGCTGCCAGGCATGGTGGTGCACACCAGTAATCTCAGCCACTCTGGAGGCTGAGGCAGGAGGATCACAAGTTCAAGACCAGCCTCAGCGACTTATCGAGGCCCTAAATAACTTGGTGAGAACCTGTCTCAAAATCAAAAATAAAAAGGGTTGGGGATGTGGCTCAGGGGTTAAGCACCCTCAGGGTCAATTGCCAATACCAAAACAACAGCAGCAACACAGCAACAACTTGGCCGCTACAACAAAACACAAAAATACAAACGGAGAACATGTTCACGCAGGAAAAGGCAAATCGCATTACTAAAAGCTGCGGCAACTGTTTCAGTAAGTGAGCTTGAAATTAAGCTCAGGAATTGCTCCTGAAGGGAGGACAGCACAGAGAGACCCTGCAGGTTGTGGTCTCCAGTGATAGTCTTTGGTTGGTGCTCCCAGGTAAGAAACCTGTCCCCACACTCAGAAGTGTGAACACCTGAGCCATTCCTGCCACTGAACGTCTCCCACAGGGTCCTCAGCCTTCTTCTCTCTAAAAAACAGCCCTGCTCCGCCAGCACCCTGATGCTCAGCCAGCAGCACCCATCCACACAGCTGTAGATCCTCCCTGCTGGAAGGAAAGACACCCACAGCTGGAGGGCAATGCTCTCAGCCCCGGCTGCCCTCCTGACAACGCCCAGGGTAGGGGTCTTGCCCCGGGGATTGGTCTAGACTGCAAACTACGCAACAGTTTTTTTGCTTTTTTGTTTTTAAAGAGAGAGGGTGGGGAGAGAGATTGAGATAGAGAGAAAGAGAGAATTAATTTTAGCTATTTTTTCATCTGGCCTTTCTCGGATACTTAGTTGTGCATGTGGTGCTGGGGCTCAATCCTGGGTTCTCACACTAGTGAGCGTTCCAACTGCTGAGCCACCGCTCCAGCCCCAGCAGTTTTGTTTTTAATTTAAGTTAAATACATAACTTTAAAAAGTGCATAAATTGGGCCTGGAGCTGTGGCTCAACAGTTACTGCGCTTCCCTGTCATGCGCGAGGACACGGGTTTGAACCCCAGTACCACATACACAATGCAGTGTTGGACCAAAGAAGCCCACATGAAAAACTAAATAAAATTGATTCTCTCTTTTTCTCTCTCACACTGTCCTGTCTCTTTAAAAAGAAAAAAGTGCACAGCCCAGTGTGTAGCCCAGTAAATTTTCATAAAATGTGTATTTTAAAATCCTTGCGGTAAACACCTCAGGCAGGGTGTTCTACAACTGCTTTATCCCAGGCAGGTTGACTTGAGATTCAGAAAACCTAAAGAAAATACCTGACATGCCTTTAGTCACCAGTGGGCAGTTCACACAGCAGGAAGTCCTGGTTTATGTATTATAAATTGAAACAAAGTTGGCAATGTCCCAAGCACAGCGCCAGTTACCTGAGAACACGCATGCGCTGTCATTCCTGACCTAAAGAATACACCTTAGTCATTGCTTCCTGGACTTCTGGGTGAACGAGCCTGGCTAACTCCATTTCCCTTCCATTTCATCCCTTCATGGTTTCTCACCATACAGTCAGTTCCAAGAAGTTCTCTTGGTGAGGAGGGCATGGCCCTGCACCCATAATCCACAACAATATAAAGCAAAACAGCAAGCCACTAATACACAAGCTGGCCCTGCTACAAGATAACTAAGGCCCATCTTCACAGGCAGTCAGGGTAGCCCACCATTCCTGGAGGGGGTCCCCTGTTAAACACTCTGTTTGCTGAGTTTTAAGGGCTAAGGTGTGCAGCACCTGGCTTACATGACAAGTCTCATTGAGGGTCAGCCATGCTTCATGTTTGCCACCCAGTCCATTTAGAGAGTGCTCCTGGGCCAATTCACAAGTGCAGGCCATCGCGACACAGTGCATGCCCAGCATGAAGACTGGCAGCAGTGTGTACGCCCAGTCAACAGCACATTGGCCCTTACACACCCGAGGGTGAAAAGATAAGGCAGTTACAGGTGTTAACGAAGGCAAATCCCATCCATCTGAGAAAGTGTGTCAGTTTTGAGTTTCTGGAAAGCACAGTCACCACCTGTGGTGGCTTTGCTGGGCCATGATACCACACTCATACAACTTGGGCCTGTATCTCATCAGGCTCTGTGTGTACCTGCACTGGCAAACTCATAATTGGCCAAAGGAATTGACAAAAGTGCCCTTTAAGATCTGTGTCCTATCTATGGGGCCTGACCAGGTAACAGGTACCCAGGGGGACCATTCACTGGTCACCCAAGGTGTCACAAGGAGATCACATTCCCAAACTTCTTCCCCATGGGACTAACAGGGTTGCTCAACAGAGGCAGGTAGGACTTCATTGTTCAGAGCCATGTCCCATCTACACCCCTGAATCAATCCAGTGGGAGCAGGCAAGAGAACATTCCCTTGCTGCCCAAACCGAGGCTAAAGTACATTGTCCTTTGTTGCCACCTGGACTTGTACTGGGGCTGCTATTCCCCATAGAAAAACTTCCACAGGAGCTGGTCCTCTTCACTGGGGACACTCATTCAGCTGTGCCCACCCCTTCATGGAAGGTTGGTTAACTGCAATTTTGAGTCTTTGCTTAAATAGGCCATTAAATCATTTTATCTTGCCTGCTGCCTGAGGGTATTATGGGACTTGCAGCTTCCACCATCACCACAAATCCTGATCTGTGAAATAGGTGCCTTGATCACTCTATTGTGACAAGCCAGCTGTATAAGACTATTAGCACTGTCAGGTGTGGATCATAGTGTGCTGATTCCTCTGGCCACTGGGCCAGACAAACAACAGGCCTGTGGCTGTATCAACTGCTGTCAAGGTGAACTTGGCCCCCCTGACTTAGGCAAAGGGCCAATATAGTCAGTCTGTCGTTGGGTCTAGGGGACAGCATCCATGCATTATTTGGTCATCTGTGGCTCTAAGGCAGCGAGGATGAGGACACTTCTGAATGCAAATCACACATGCCTGGCAGACCCCTACCAAGGTGTTCCATGATAAAGGCAGTCCCCACTGTTTGACTACATTCCACGTGGTTTTCACACCTGCGTGCTGTAGGCAGCAGTGCAACCAAGCCGCCAGGTTGGTGGGAGATGCCTGTTCAAACCACAGTATTCTATCCAGAATATCTGCTTTATCATTCCTGGGCTAGCCACAAAAGCATGGCAAGTAACATGCACCATAGTAACACCTTTTTCATGGGCTATGACCCAAAGGTCTTACCACATGGCTTGTCCCCACAGAGGCAAATGGCTACCATGCAATTATCTAAGCATGCGGTAATCCACAAGGTTAACCTCTTGAAGACAGCTCAACTGTCTCTGCAGTCAGGGGTCATTCATATAGCATGACCATTGACCACTCTGTTCCATCCCAGTGTGGGATAAGGGACTAGTGGACAAAGTACTTCTTTGTTCCAAATACATCCTCCACTTGCTAAGGTAGGTGTCTGAACCACACCTGTCCTTGGGGCAATTGCCCAATTCTGCACCCATCCTGCCACGGGATACATGGTGAGCACCAAGAAAGACTTCTGCGACAACTGTGATGGCCTCCAAGACCATTAGAGCTGCGTACACAGCAGCAAGCTGCTCTCTACCAGGGTATAAAAGGCTTCTGTACCCTTCCATAACTGCCTACGGGGTCTCTGCAGCTGCTCATGTTGATGCCAAAGGCCCCAGCCAAAACCCTTCTTGGGTTACATGCACATCTAATCCACAAGGTAGTGCACAATCAATAATCCGTAGCACATTAGCCCTGCTGGCTCTTGTACCCACGAGCTCTCTTGACCCCTCTAAATGCCACCATGGCCTCGACTGTTTTCCAACCTCTGCTGTGAACCCTTCCATTTTTAGGGCAGTACATATAATGCTATCCACCCCTAAATCTCGCAGGTGCAACAAGGCTCTCCTCCCTCATTCTAAATTGCTTTACCAAGTCCATCAACTCCACTTGAGTATAGGAGCAGAAAATGTGAAGGGATACCTGTGCCAGCCCCAATGGCTGCCCACCAGAGCCTTAGGCTGCCAGTGTTTCATTTTCTGCATTACCTTTGGTCAGCCCTGCAGGTGTTAATCTTCCCCCTCCTCTTCTGACTCCATCAGCACTTATGGGGGAGGCCAAGAGTGCTTTCAAGGTACAGCCACTCTTCGGCTTCCAAGGTCTCTTGCTTGTCTTGCAACTCCTTCTTCTTGGCAGTCTCTCATAAAACTGCATCAGTTCCTGCTCTCAGAGCTGTAAGAAACACCCATCCCACGGTCCCAGCGGCTGCCTGCACTGCACTTTTCCAGGCTCTCTCCTGCTTGGTACAATCCCTTTTCCAACTCCACAGTGGTATCATCAACCTCTACCCATTCCTGGGGGAAGGGGTGCCCCAGGTAGTCAGAAGGCGTGCAACTTGATTCACAGGGTAGATGTTGGTTCAACTTTAATAGATGCTGCCAACTGCTTTCTGAAACAATGTTTGTGAATTCAAGTTGCTCTGCATCCCAGCAGGAGAGCAGTATTTGTAAAAAGCTCAGTAAGACATTTCTAGAATGCATCAGGTTGAGAATCCTGGGCCAGTGCTTAGGAAGTGTTGCCCAATCTCATATGCAGCTGGAGTGCTGGGTAGATGGGGCATATAGGGTGATGCTTTCACAACCACCCAACAAGCAAACAGGGCAGATATTTTTATTCACATTTTGCTAATGAGGACACTAAAACTCCAAGTTAATTGACTTTCCAGGAGTCAACTAGGCCATAAAGCAGCAGTCAGAACTAATACTCATGATTCTTGATTCCCATCCTTTGCTGATTCAAACATACAATCTTATTCATTAGATATCCAGTATATACAGATTTGGGGCAAACCAGATGTCAAGGCACCTTCTCTGTTCTTTGAGATTTCACATCCGCTTAAAAAAAGAGAAAGAAAAATAGTTCAGTCTTTCCCTCACACCAAACCAAAGTCCCTAGTCATGGTTACGAGAAGCAAACAGACTCTTCTTTCAAGCTAGGGTTTGAGACAATACATGTGCCCCTGAACACTCCACAACCAAAAAGGTGGTGGATGTTCCCGGAAGGAGTGTGGCTCAAGGGTTCCTCAAACTAGCTGGGATCTGATTCCCACCTTTTCCTTAGGCTTGCTGATGAACTTGGACTAACAGCTCAATTTGTCCACGTCTGAGTCTCAATTTCCTCATCAGTTAAATGGAAATGATAATCTATATCTCATGTTTTAAGAAGTGAATATTCTCTGAAGAAAGAACCCTAATATTCAGTAAATATTCAGTGCAATGTAGATACTCTTTTTTTTTTTTTTTTTTTTTTTTGGTAAGGAAGAGAGAGAATCAACTTCATTCAGTTTTTCATCTGGCCTTTGTTTCTCCTACACTTAGTTGTGAACGTGGTGCTGGGGTTTGCATCCAGGTCCTCACACATGCTAGGCAAGCACTGCAACCACTGAGGCACCACTCCAGCCCCCAAAATAGATGTTCTTACTATTACCAGAGGAAACCCATTAGCCCTGCATCTCCCATTTCCCACTCCCTACTAGACCTTTCCTATTAACATACAAAGACGTTTATTTCTCCTATCCTTAAAAACTTTCAATCCTTCCTCCTCTTATAGTTGGACCACAATTTCTCTCTCCCACTTACAGTCAACGGCCTTCGAAGAATTATTGTTTCAAATTCTTCAATTTGTTCTTTCTGTTCATTCTCCAACCTTTCCACTGAGACTTTGACCCTCACCACTCCGCTAGCACACCTTTCTCAAGGTCACCAATGACTTTGACTTTCCTAAACGAAGCAGTTCATTTTCAGCCAACCTCTTACTTGCTATACCAGCAGCCCTGGATATGGTGCTCCTTCCTCCTTGATATATCTTCTTGGACTGGCTTCCAGGACACCACGGTCCCCTTTTTCTCCTCCTATCTCACTGCCTAGCCCTTTGGTCTTTTTTGCTTGACTTCCTCTTCTTCCAACCTAAACACACTAGACTGTTCCAGGACTCAGGCCTTGGGGATCTCTCTTTTCCATCTACATCATTTCCTCAAAAATGTTATCATCTCTTGCCTTTAAATGCTATTTGCTCATTGAAGACTCCCTAAAGTTTATTTCTAGCCCCGATCTCTCCTCTGAGTTCCAAAATCATACAACTGAAGGCTTTGTCCTTTCCATTAGGATTTTAACATATTTAGAATGCAAATTGCCATCACTGGATTCCTAATCTTCCCCCAAACCTGGACCCCTGAAAACTTCCTTTTTAGTTCATGACAACATCCTTTTTCTAGTTGCTCAGTTCAAAAACCTTGATGTTCGATTTGACTTCTTTTGTTTTTCTCATAATCTGCAACCAAATCATTAGCATCTCTTTTTTACTTTGTTTCCAAATACCTCAGGAATCTCACCCACTCCTCACAATCTGTTACTACTACCCTGGTTTTAGACACTTTCTTCTCTTTCCTGGATTATTGCAACAGAATTGCAACTGTTTTTGCTCTTGTCCTTCACAGTTTATTCTCAACAGAGCAGCCAGAGTGATCCTGCTAAAAGACAAATCAGATTCCGTCCGTTCATCTTGCCCAAGATGAACCAAAGTCCTTAACAAACAACTTCCATAATCGCACATCCACCCACTTACATTATTCTGACCTCACCTTCTTCTATTCTTTCCATGTTCATCCTGCTCTTGATTTAGACACGTTGGCCTGTGTATCAAACTCTAAGCTTGGCAGGTTTGTTCCTGTCTCTGGTCTTTGCATTTGTAGTCTTCTATGCTGAGAATACTTCTCCCCAGGATCTGAGCCTCTTCTCCTCCCTAGTCACGTCTTAATCTAAAAGTCATCTTCTCAGGGAGGCCTTCCGTGACCACTCTATATGGCACCTTTGTTTTCTCTTTAGTATTTCTCACCACCTAAAGTAGACACAGACACACCATGCACACTCATGCACGCATGTGCGCATACACAATTGCTGTTGTTGCTATTTATCTTGTTTATTGCTTGTTTTCCCCAATGTATGAGAGCAGTGTTCTTGTCATTTCAGTTCACTCCATTTTCCCTAGCACCTGAAGCAGTGTTTGCTTATAATACAAGCTCAGGAAAGGTTGGCTTAATGAATGAATTAGTCCCAACTCACCAATTAAAAACAAAACAAACATCCTTGGAGAAAAGAAATCCTGGGGGGAAATCCCCAAGGGCTCTTTAGACTGAGAGAAACACAATGTATTTGAAGGGGGAAATAGTTTTGGTTTTCCCCTTCATTTCTGAAAGTTTCATTTAACAAAGACCAGCCATGCCTGGTCCAGTAATCCCTTCTTAATCTTAATGCACCTTCATGAGAATACAGAAGAGAATAGCAAATGGGAACCTGGGAGAAAGGGCAAGGAAAGAGGAAGGAAAAGACCAGACAAATGAAGGTTGAGGGCTCTGTGGAATATATGATCCACAGGAACTGGACTTGCCCTGGGTTTTTCCTGCCTCAGTTATGTCCTAAATCAGTTCTTCTGCCTGTGTCTCTGTTCTCTGATTCCTCGCAGATTCATCATTCCTCCCATGGGGGCAGGGAATCCTTCTTCCCGGTTGTATCACTAATGAAGCTTCTTTTAGATTGTATTACAGCATCCCCCAGCAAAAATATCCTTCACCCAATAGTGTGGTTTGGTTTGGTCTTGCTTTTTTGTAGTTTGTTTGTTTGTTTTTTGTACCAAGGGTTGAAGCCATGGGTGCTTAACCACTGAGTCACATCCCCATCTCTTTTTACATTTTATTTTGAGGAAGGGTCTTGCTAAGCTGCTCAGGGCCTTGCTAAGTTGCTGAGGCTGCCTTTGAACTTTCAATCCATCCTCAGACTCCCAAGTCACTGGGATTACAGGTGTTACTGTCCCGGCTCAATAGTGTACCTTAAAAAGAATATGCTATCTCCAGCCATTGTAAATACCATGTCTCCCATCAAAGGTGGGAGAGAGTGGAGGGGGTGCTGAGATCCACGGTGTCTGATAAGGAGGGGGTAGTTTGATTTCTTCATTTGTATACAGCACAGCAGTGACAATGGAATGACCAACTAGTTCTCTGGCCAGGATCAACTGGCTATTTGATAGGGTTCTGTGTGTGTGTGTGTGTGTTTAAAAAATAATTTACATTATACAAAGGCCAATTTAAAGTAAGCTTTTAGCATCAATTCTGATTTTTTTCTTCAATAACACAATTAAATCTTAATGTAAATTAAATGTGCTTTGGAAGTGATACAAGGCTTATTTGTGAAATTTGATTAATATTGCAAGAAACCATATAACATTTACTAGCAAAACAAATACTTAGAGATTTATGAGATACATAACAAAATTGCCCAACACTTTCTTCCAGGTTTATTTATTTTTGTTTTCCAGAAATGTGAGCTTATGATAAATGATTTGGGAACTTGGAAGAGGATGGTATCAGCCAGATGGAGGGGGGCTAATCATTTAAAAGTTTCTAGTGGTAATATTTCTATGATCTCATTGTAGGAAGTTATTTCATTTAAAAGGTAAGATACTATAAGTAAGAATTCAATCCATGTTCATAAAAATTGAAGACCAGCTCTTACAGAAGATGGGCTTTGAGAATAGTGAGGGGAAGGAGAGACACTGATTGGTCCAGGGAGACCCACTTCCATCCTGAGAGTCAGAGCTGCTATTGCCGTTGAAGTCACCTCATCACTAATCTAAAGGGCAAGTTCCTAGGGAACTGAAGGGTTGTCACTAAAAGAGGGTTAGGACCACTGTGTTCTGGTCATTTTATCAGATTAGGACTTAAATACTTAGTCAGCTGGTGCTAAAAATAATTAGGGTTTAAAAAAAATCTGGGCTACAGGGAACTTTTAAAATGAAAAAGCACTGACATTGCCTCTGCCCTTAACAGTCTTTGGAGCGTTTTCTGAGCTTGGAGCCAGAAGCCCTTAGTTTTGCAGATGACTGTGACCCACTCTCCTTTATCCCCTGTTTTGTATGCCATAATCTTTCCCGGTCAGGGCTGTTGTGAGTTCACACTGCATCTTTGTGCAGATGAGGGAAAGATGCTCCAGATAAGTGGGCAGAGTTCCACACCCAAGGCACATGCCCAGCAGCATGGGGCTTGGGATGCTTGTCCACACCCAGCCTTTCCAAGCACATATGCTTTCCTTCCCCATCAGTTTCCAAACAAGTGTTTCCCTCCCTCATTCTTTAAAAACCATGTAAACTCAGCTCAGTTCCCTTTCCCACTCTTCCGTGGCCAAACCCTAGGAATGGTTTTTGTTCCTCATGTTACTGGCCCAGGGACGAAACTCTGACCCTGCGGATCACTCTCTCCTGCAAATGGTCTTCCCCTGGCCTCTGTGACAGCAGACTTTCCTGGGATTCCTCCTCCCACTCTCTAGCTCTTTCCTCAGTTGCTTTCTCTGGGGCTTCCTCCTTGAAATCATGTTTAAATGTGAGCTTTGCTGAGTCTCAGTCCTGACTGTCCTCTTTCCCGTTCTGGACCTTTCCATTAGCCTCAAATATTCTTCCTACGGCCAGGGAAAACTTATTCCTCCATCCTTGCATCTATTCCAAGGCAGAGTGGTCCTGGGGCATCTTCCCTGGTCATCTCTCCTCCCTGGATTACCACTCTTCTCTAAAGACCAAGTAAATGAGTTGGTTGGGGTGGATGGGGAAGGCCACACAGCTCTAGTGAGCCAAAGTGGCCCACACTCAGACCAGACCAGAACTTGCCTCTGTTGAGAAAGCCTGCAGCTAGGCTTGGGAGATTCAATTCAAGGGGAAGGTTTTTAAAAGCCCAAGGGAGGTTGGGTGCAGGGGTGCATGCCTATAATCCCAGTGATTTGGGAGGCTGAGGCAGGAGGATTGCAAGATCAAATCCAGTCTCAGCAACTTAGCAAGACCCCTGAACAAGACCCTGTCTCAAAATGTTCATGGTGGGGATTTTTTTTTTTTTTTCTGTTCCTACCACACTTCTCCAGCAGGGAAAGGTCAAAGGAAGCTAAGCTCCATGTGAGTTTTAAACCCTAACATGTGTAAGAATCACTTAGTGAACTTATTAAAATATCCTGGGCTCCTACCCCTAATTCAGTAGGTCTGGGTTGAAGCCTATGAATTTGAATTTCCGAGTTCCCAGCTGATATTGATGCTGTTGGTTTGAGGACCACTTGAGAATCACTGGGTAAGAGTATAATAACACATGAGGTTCTAGCCTTAGGACCACAAATTCTCTTCTTCTTTATGTTATGATGAACTGAATCCAGTTTTGGGGCCAAAGAGCAACCCATGGTGGGATTAACCTCCTGGTTCCTTATGACTTACCTACCAAGTCCTAGAATTCTGCTCAGTCTCTATCACATGAATCAAAGTCTTCTCTAGATTTGTTACTCATTGTGGTTTTGATCAGAGATTTGGATTTAAAGGTTCAGTCGTAGAGAGTGGTAAGTTTTTATCAATAAATAGAAAGAGGAATGGTGGCAGGTCATCTTTGTGGGCAAAATGAAAATATTAGTAAAAACCAACGACTCAGAAGGGCTAAGAAAAGTCCTGTGCCAAGAATGTGTTGTCTCTAGGAATCAAGGGTGAACTGGATTGGTTTAGAAACTTGAAGCTTGGAGACAGAATAAAAGCAGATAAGAAAGATAAATAAAGGAGCTGGGCTGATAATGGAGAGAGGGAAGACAGCCAGGGAAGCTTGGGATTCAGCCAGGAACATGCATTAGTTCTTTCAGCTAGTGTCCATTCTAGTTGGATAGTAGTGGGTCTCACCACCACTGTCATGGGGAGAGGGTTTCCTTAGGAGGAAGGTTTCTGTGCTTTGCTTCTTGCAGTGGTTGGGATGAAACCCAAGACCTCATACATGCTAGCAATCTACCACTGAGCTACACCTCTAGCTCTAGGAGAAAGATTTTGATCCTGCCAGTCAGACTAGTCCCATAGGAAAGAAGAAAGGAGATAAGCTTGAACATGACCACTCTCAAAGAATGTATTAGAAACTCATTTGATTTAGTTTATTACTAGATCAGAAAGGCTGAACGAGGTCCATGAATCCAAAGGGCTCTAATGGAGGAAGAATTTCAGAGAACAGCCTGGAATAATCTACACACCCTCTCCCCCTGCAGCCAGGGACATGACAAAAAACATGGCTCTTGAGAAGTGCCCTCTATAAGGTCGAATGAGGAGTCAACAATAGGTTTAATTGGGGAAGCACCCTTTAAAGACCATGAGAGTTATACCAGTCCAAATTTGAGGCAGGATGATGGAAAGATGAACATAGAATGCTTCTAGCATTTACCAGTGAGTTTCTAGGTGGCTCCATTATTATAGGTAGGAATATAAGTATGGCATACGTCTTGAGGAAACATACCTGGGGAAGTTTTGGAGGAGGGGATTTCAGGGAAGGCACAGGAAGTTGAAATGAGCTACAAGTGACCATGCAGGACAGTGAGTGAGTCCAGGCCTGGTTCCATATTAGCCCAACAGGACAACCTCAGCCAGGAAGGATAAAGAAGGACAAACTTTGTTTCAACTGCCATGTTTTTTGTCAGGCTTTAACTTTTATTCCATGGTGTTCACTGTGGTGGACCCCACAAGTTAGAATCTAAGGAGTCTATCTGAAAAAGAAGCATCTTGGCTAGAAAGCTAAGGGAAATTAGAAGGAAAACACTAATTAATATAATAACAGTGTTGGCTGATATGCGATGAAGAAGGAAATGATAAGCTGAAGAAGCAAGGTAAAATGTTAGAAACTTGGTTAAGTTTTCCAGTAAAGAGAAGTGGGACCACAGGGGCAAATAGTTTATCAGAAGCGGGTTCCACTTCCCTGACGACAGGACATAAATAAGGCTTTAATGCCAAGACAGAGAAAGGCAGTGCCCTGCCGATGAGCACATGACTGAGGTGTTTGTCCTCACTAGGCCCCAGGGAAGAACCTTAGACCCACCACCAGGACAAAGAAGTACTAAAATCCTTCCACGTGCCAGGCAGTATTTTAGGCACTGGGATTACAGCCACGAACAAAACAGAGGGCTCTTCTCTCATGGAACATTATTCAATAGCAGCCTCCACTAAAGAATGTACTATGAGTGATTCCCCAGATTAAAAAGTGAGAAAACTGCTTCAGGAGACAGATGTCACTGACCCAAGAGATTCTAGGCAAGACACACTGTTTGAAGAAACACAAAAGAGGTAATAAATATTCAGAGATTTTGCAAAGCACACCTGTGGCAGCTTGAAATCTTACACCATGGGAGTATTTACACCAAGGAAATTGGCAAATGCTACTAATCATGACTGTAGAGAGCCAGTTTACTAGCATAACAACTGCAATGATGCTCACAAGAGGATTTGGGGCTGTGTCCTTGACTTGACAGGGACATAGGGTGCTATGGTAAATCCCAAAATTTTCATGTGTTGGAGATTTAACCCCCAAAATTATATGTTAATTGTATTTGAAAGGTGGGACATTTAGGTTGTAATTGGATCATGAGGATTCTGCCCTCATGTTCCCACCAACAAGATGGTCCTTACCAAAAGCAATCCCTCAACTTTGGGATTTGCCAGTCTCTAGAACCATAATAAATATATTTCTCTTTATAAATTGTCCAGTTTGTGCTATTCAGTTATAGCAACAGAAAACAGACTAAAATACATGGGGAATGGAGATTAAGGGATTTTAAATAAACCGAATAGAGAAGCAAGGAGTCTTCATTATGTTGAAAATTTCTAAACTTCACAAGAAGATAGAAAGATTTCAATTTCCAGGTGTGATACGACAAACTTAGGCCATAATTAACCTCTTGGTAAAAGACTTCTCTTAACACAGTATGAAGTTCACAGGTCAAGAACGGTTGAAAACTGACACAGATGATATCTATAAGATTTTCTCTTTTCTTTTATGTTTTTTTCAACTCTGCTCCTACCCTTTGATAGTGTCATTAGCAGATGCAGTATACATACACAGATTTATTCTGATATTCTGAGGACTTTTTTTGGTTTGGAGAAGTGACCATTCATGTGATTTTTGACTGTCCACCAACTAAACTTCTTCCTACCCCTTAAGAGACTTGCTGTGAAGCACAGACTGCCTCCTTTTACAGAAGCAGAAAATGTCACTCACAGGCTGGAGTAGTGCTCAGTGGTTACAGAGCTTGCCTGGCATGCACAAAGACACGGGTTTGAATCCCAGCACCACGTACACAATGAAGCGTCAGAGCAACAAAAGCCACATGAAAAACTAACTAAAATTGATTCTCTCTTAAAAAGAAAAAAGAAAGAAAATGTCACTCACTTTCCCAACTTCCCTTGCAGCCATGTGACCAAAGCTCAGTAAGATACACCCATCCTAGACTTTGTGTCAGGATTCAGTAATGCACAGATGAGGCCCAACAGAACCCCTCATGATGGTGGGTCCACAGCACAAGTGCCAACAGCAGTCTTCTACAGACTAGTTTATAGGTCACACTACTCAAAGCCAGGGGTTCCAGTCTTCCCTGTAATCCCCCAACTATCCAGTGGGCTATGAATAAATTCCTTCTTTGCTGCCAGGCATAGAAGCATATGCCTGTAATCCCTGCAGCTCATGAGGCTGAGGCAGGAGGATCTCAAGCCAGCCCCAGTAACTTGAGGGGGCCTTAAGGAACTTAGAGAGACCCTGTCTTAAAAAAAATAAAAATAAAAAAGGGCTGGGGATATAGCTTGATGGTTGAGTGCTCCTGAATTCAATCCCTGGTCCAAAAAAAAAAAAAAAAAATCTTTGCCAAACTCAGGCAGTGTTGGCTTCTGTGGCTCAGGACTGACACAACTGGTTTAACTGCTGTATGGACCAGCAGATTTGCTCAAGCTTTTTAAGTTTCTTGGGTGTGGGGCTGGCACTGGGATAATCATCTATGTCCTGTTAACCCTTTGGGCTCTAAAATTGTAATACACAGGAAACTTTGGCAGCAGCCACTGAAGGAACCTCACTCTTCCCAGGCATGGGAAGTGAGTGAGGTCCCTAGACTAAGGCAAATCAGCATGAGAGTTTGTGCAGGAGGTAACTGTGGACTATGACGACTGTAGTCTTTACCTTATAAAAAGTAAGGAAATTTGGTTTGGGAAGAATTCCTCCTTGGTAATGTAACAGTGTGTTTATAGCATCTAACATAGTACCAGGAAGGGGAAAACTGCCAACTAAACTTTGACAAAGTGATTTCATTTGCCACATAAAACAAATTTTATTTTATACATTGTTAACAAGATTTTTTAGACTTACTTAGCTACAGATTTTTAATCACATGTTGCCCTTCTCTGTACAAAGTAAAATACAAGCAAAATAACAAAATATTCTTAGAAACTCTTTACGTCAAAAATCCAAATATTCTGAATCATCTTGTTTTTAAAATTGGAAAAAAATATTTTATTGAATATCATTTTTATTTACTCAGAGAGTGCTCACACAACTCTATAACATACTCTGAATATAGATTTTTCCCACATGAAGCCTCAAGTTTGGTTGGTATTCCAAAATGTATTTTGTAAGTTTTTTTCTAATTTCAAAACAGTTTTAGAGGCAAATAAGCTACAAAAATAGAACAGAGCTCTCTGTACCCATCATCTAACTTCTCTTTCTTTCTTCCTTTCTTTCTTTCTTTCTTTTTTTTTTTTTTTTTTTTTTTTTTTTTTTTTTTTTTTTTTTTTTTTTTTTTTTTTTTTTTTTTTTTTTTTTTTTTTTTTTTTTTTTGGTACTGGGGATGCTTAACCATTGAGCAAAATCCCCAGCCCTTTTTATTTTTTATTTTGAGACAGGGTCTCTC
The DNA here is from genome assembly GCA_004027875.1 of Aplodontia rufa. Taxonomy (NCBI): domain Eukaryota; kingdom Metazoa; phylum Chordata; class Mammalia; order Rodentia; family Aplodontiidae; genus Aplodontia; species Aplodontia rufa. The sequence continues at coordinate 88,631 of PVKS010000636.1, read as the reverse complement.
TGAGCCTTGTTAAGTTGCTGAGGATGGCTTTAAACTTGTAATCCTCCTGCCTCAGTCTCCTGAGCCACTGGGATTATAGGTGTGCACCACCATGCCCGGCTTCCCTTTCTGTTCTTAATCACTTTTAAAAAAATTGAGATGTAATTCACATGCCATAAAATTTGCCTTTTTATTTTTTTAAAAATTTTTATGTTTTTTTTTAAGATAGTGAGAGAGAGAGGGAGAGAGAATCAATTTTTATTGAGTTTTTCACATGGCTTTCATTGCTCCAACACTTAGTTGTATACATGGGTGCTGGGGTTTGAATCCATGTGCTCTCGCATGCCGGGCAAATGCCATAACCACTGGGCCACCGCTCCAGCCCCCAAATTTACCCTTTTAAAAGTGAAAAATTCAGTGGTTTTTAGTGTATTTATAAAGTTGTGCAACCATCATCACTACCTATTCCAGAACATTTCTATCACTACCTCCGCAAGAAACCCAGTATCCATTAGTAGTCTTCCACTCCTCCTACTCCTCCAGCCCCTGCACCCACTAATCTACTCTCTGTGTCTACAACTGACTCACTTTTTAACTCTGAGTAACCTGTGTGCCTCTCAAATAGTGTCATCCTCTGTATCATCCAGAGCATTGGTGACAGGACATTTTATAACAGAGTACTCTGCTCTGTCTACTGGGCTTTCTTCCATGATGCTGAAAGCCACTGTACAAGCTCTGATGCACGTGCATGCACAATGACAACTCTGTCAGAACTGCAGCTTGGCTAAGCAGATTGTCATATGGAACCCAATTTCGGAAAGGTTAAGATGTGAAAGGGAACAAAAATCTATATCTTAGAATCAGCAGAAACTGTAATGGAAAATTATTTGTGACAATTGAGTTTTATTGGCATTGTATCATTGTCAAACATCATATTGTCAAATGCATTTCTATTATCATCTGATCTCAGCCAGTTGGATAATACAGCTGAGGAAATGTGAGATTACAAAATAGGATAATATGGGGCTGGAGCGGTGGCTCGGTGGTTATGGCATTTGCCCAGCATGTGCGAGTACATGGGTTCAAACCCAGCACCCATGTACACAACTAAGTGTCAGAGCAATGAAAGCCATGTGAAAAGCTAAATAAAAAATTGTTTCTCTCTCTCTTTCTCACTGTCCTTCTCTCTTTGAAAAAAAAAAAAAGGCTAGTACTGACTTTCCACCCCAGGGTGCGGTGAGCATTGATTATTTAATTAAAGAATTGTTTTATTCCCATTTTGTCTTGGAGCAAAGGCTAAACTACCTAGCAGTAGTTGAAGGATGGACTCAAAGAAAATGTGGATGGTATGGGGAGGTGGGTGCAGGGGTTTTGCAAAGGCAGGAGCAGGGCGGCATCCTTACCTTAGAGATGCTCATTGCCGGGATAGCAGAGAAACACCTTTTACCCTCTCTCCAACCCCTTCCCATCTTGGTAATATTCTGATGGTCCATTTTCCACCCTTCTTTGTCTTGATCTGTACCCTGGATTAACTGCTGCAGACACATTCCCTGATTAGTACAGTCTTCTGGCTCCTGTTGGGTTTGGTCAATGGGAGGGACGTCAGAGGTGGGGAAAGTGAATAGGTAGGGATTTTATCTCCTCTGACTTACAGCCCAAGCTCTCACCCAGGCCAGTAGATGGCCACAGTTTTGGCTGGCTTCTTTCCTCTATGGGCAGTGCCTCTACCTCAGCCACAGTTCTGGTAACAGATCCCTCCCTTTGTTTCCACTAGAACCTCCAAGTACCTAGTTCCTGGATGTATTTACATCCCTCATTGGTAGCTTTAATCTTGCCCCACATGTCTGCAAATCAGACCTGTGCTAAACTCTCTTAAATTATAGCTTCAAGTGCACCCCGTTTCCTGCTGGAATCTGCCATCCTCCTGACAGGGGTGACTCACTGACAGCGTGGGTGCCTTTCCCTCTCTCTCTGAACCAGTGTCCCCTGCAGCAAGCAACCAGTTCTCTTTCCTGCATAATACACTCCTTTTTTTTAAATCAATTTTTATTGAGTTTTTCATGTGGCTTTTGTTGCTCCCACACTTAGTTGTGTACATGGTGCTGGGGTTTGAACTTGCGTACTCATGCATGCTAGCCAAGCGCCATAACCGCCGAGCCACCACTCCAGCCCCATAGTACACTCTTACTGGAGCAGGATTTGTTCTGAAATAGAGAGGGAGGTCTGTGATTGGGGGCTACTAGTTGAAATTCAGGAGAAAGATTAGAAAGCTTCACTTTGTCTACAGACCAAAGCCACATTCCACACATCCTGTTTACCCAATAAAGAAGTTGAGATTTTGATCCCTAAGATCAGTATTTATTTCTCAGTTGGCTCTGAACTCAGAAGGTAAGGAGATTTATTCACTGGTTCCTTTAAATTGCAACAGCCTCTCTCAGATTTATAGTTCCAGTTTCAGACAGCCATCCTGCCATTTCACCAGTTGCTCAGATTGAACATACACATAACAAATTTGTAATCTTCTTCTTTCTACCTCCAAACCTGGGGCTATTCCAATGTTCCCTATTTCATTCCTTGGTACCACTCTCTACCCAGGTGCTTAGCATTACTGTCCTCTTTACCATTATATGCATGATTTTTCCAACAACGCAGATCCTGTCTATGAGCAGAACATTTAATCTACTTATGTCTCTCCATTATCATGGCTAAAACTTGTACAAGCTCCCATCAACTACTGCCTGGATAATAGTCATAATTTTAAGACATGTGCCTTCACCTCACTTTTGCCCTGCTCTTTAAACCATTTGTCACTCAGCATCCAAGACTTTTCACCTGTTTCAAAATCAAATCTGATCATGATATTTTCCTGCATAGAAGCTGTCAGGGCTCCTAGCATTCTTAGGACAAAGTCCTAATGTTCACTATGGTTTAAAAGGTCCTGCAAGTTCTGAACTCAGCCTGTCCTTCCTCCCTTGTCAAGAACTAAATTGTTGGCACATGTGGCACTCTGGATATACTGGCCTTCTCTCTGTTCCTTGAAAATGTTTTGCTGTGCTCCATCTCAGACCATTAAACACTGCTCAGAGTGATCCTTCAGGACCCACAGTCTCAGCCCAGCCTTTTCACTCTGTCCTTTCTTGCCCTGGGCCCAGCCCAGGTCATGCACTCTTACAGTGCTGTACTTGACGGTATTACCCTTGTCATAGTCGTCCATATAACCATTTGCTCCTTTTCTGCCTCCTCCCTGGACTCAAAGCTCCATCCGAACAGGAACTGTGTCTCCCTTGTTCACTTCTAAGTCTGAGAGCCTCGAACACACCCTGGCAAGAATGATCTTGGGCCAATCCTTTTACTAATGTGAACCATAGTTTCTTCGTTTGTTAAATGAGAAGAAGCGAAGTGCAGCTTCTTCCAGTGTGAATGGTTTGTGATGTAAAGCTCTGCTTTGTTTTAAGCCATCCAGCCATAGGCATTTTGTTACAGAAGCCCCATAGAAATGAATACATCGACCTTCAGGAATTCATTCCTATAGCGAAGAGGTTGGCAAACTATGAACCACAGGCCAAATACAGCCCACTGTTTGTTTTTGTATGACCCATGAGCTAAGAATTTTTTTAAAAGATATTCACAATTAATTTGATGATAGGGAACATTAGTTTTGAACTTCAATTAAGAAAAATGTTATTCCTAAAAAATCTCATTCTTCTCTTTGGAAGACTTTTATTATTAAAAAAAATTAAACTCAAGTATTATGGCATTTTTAATTTCATTAATTAACAACATGGAAAAAACTTATTCTTTCTTATCATATGAGTATCTATACCTAAATAATGTATGAAATTCTGCCTCTCAGCCAACAAAATCTAAAATTTTGTGTCTCTGACCTATTACAGGAAAAGTTGGCTAAATTCTGCTCTAGAGGAATCTCAGCATCACATTCTTATTTCACTAGAGAATTTCTAAGTATCAGCGAAAACAATTTAAATATGATAAAGAAGCTCAATTTTTATGTTTCCATCTTATCTTATGTATGCTTCTTCCCATATTACTTCTTTTGTAATGACTTTATTGAGCAAATCGTATGATAGTGTTCATATTTCATATAATTTACTCATTTGTATAATGCAATGGTTTGGTTTTGTTTTTATGGTACTGGGAATTAAATCCATAGGTACTCTACCACTGAGCTAATCCCCCAGTCCTGTCTATTTTTTATTTTGTGACAGAGTCTCATTAAGTTGCCCAGGATGGCTTGGAACTTGGATTTTCCTGCCTTAGCCTCCCGATAACTGGGATTACAATTATGAGCCACCATGCAGTGATTTTTAACCTGTTAAAAACAGGTTGAGTATCTTTTATATGGTATTCTTGAGATCAGAGTGTTTGGGGTTTTGGATTTTTTGTATTTGGGAATGTTTACATACACATTATGATATATCTTGAGGATGGAATCTGAGTCTAAACATGAAATTCACTTATGTTTTATGCTCACATTCAATATGTGGCATGAAAGTAATTTTATAAATTATTTTTACTGTGTCTATATTTTGAATGACCAATCACATGAGACCAGGTGTGAAATTTTCACTTGTGGCTACATGCCCATGATCAGAAAGTTTCAGATGTTGGACCATTTTTGGATTTTGGATTTTCATATTAGGGCTGTTCAACCTCTTTACTCAACCATCACCACAATCAATTTCAGAGGATTTTCAGCATCCTGTAAAGAAATTCCATACTCATGGTGCTCATCAGTAGTCAGTCCCCCTGTCCCTCCAGCCCTTGGCAACCACTAGTCTGCTTTCTGTCTTTATGAATTTTCCTCCTCTGAAAATTTCATTTTGTGCTCATTTCCCACATTACTTTTCTGTGTTTGCTTTTATTGATCTTGAATTTTTTTGGGGGCGGGGAGGATGGGTACTAGATATTGAACCCAGACACACTTAACCACTGAGCCACATCCTCAGCCCTTTTTATTTTTTATTTTGAGACAGGGTTTTACTAAGTTGCTTAGGGCCTTGCTAAGTTGCTGAGGCTGGCTTTGAGCTTGGCAATCCTTCTGCTTGCCTCCCAAACTGCTGGGATTACAGGCATGTGCCTCCACACCTGGCTCTGATCTTGAAGAATTTTAATGTTTTTTTTTCAATGCTTTAAAATGAAAACAGGAAAAATTAATATGAGAAGTGTGAGCTTCAGGAAACTTTGACTTCTCTGACATCCATCTTTACCACCCTAAAATTTAGTCCTTAGATATGGCCTGACCGACTACATTTCCATTTCAGAAATGGTTAACTGATTGAATATTCTAAGACCAGCAAACTGGTCCACAGTTCACACAAGTCCTAAACCTCCCACTTTATGGCTCAGAAGATGTGATATGTCAGGAATCATTCAAAATATCTGTCAGTTCATTGGTAAGATAAAATAAAAAGCAGCAGTAGTAAAAGGAAATACAAATTGCCCTTGAAAAATATGGCATCATATTTGAACATTTCATTTTAACTAACATATTCTTTCAGAATCAATATTTTTTTATTAATTTTTTTATTTTTGAGCAAACTTACAAGATTTTAACAAAATAATATAAAATGTGTATAAAATGTGTATATATTCTGGATATTGCAATTATCCCCAGGAGTGCCCCCCCCAATTACCCTCCCTTATCCCTCCCTTCCCCTTCCCAATATAACTCTAAAAAAAGTATTAGATTGTAAAGCATTACATCTTATCTGGATTTAACTCATGTTACTAGACCAACTTTCTCATTGTCCAGGGTCTAGACCCCACCTCCACAGAAGAGTGGAGATAATCGACCCTTAGATCTCTGGGTTAAGCTAGAATCAATATTTTTTAAGAACCTTTCTTAGTCTTGACAACTAATTGATTACTTTTATTATTAGCCATAATTGGTCCTTTGACTGAAAACCACCACTTCACCCTTCTTTGTCATAGTAATTAGTTATAATGACTTCTAATGAGCCCTAAGTTTCTTTCCCTACTTAACCAAGAATCATAGCATTTAAATTACCTGATCTATTTGTTCCGATTATCTGTTGCTGCATAACAAATCACCCCAAAGCATATTGGCTTAAAACAACAGTCTTTTTATGATCTCTTGTAATCTCTGTGAGTCAGGAATACAGGAAGAGTTGCAGTGGGTGGTTCTGGCTTAGGAGCGCACGCATAGTTGCCATCAGTCAGTGGCAGGAGATGGGAGAGCAAGCACTGGGAGAGCTTGGGATGACTGGGCAGCTCTTTCTGCATGTGGTCTATGTGGGCTAGTTGTGCTTCCTCACAGCATGGTAGTCTTAGAATAGTAATGCTTCTTACACAGTGGTTCAAGGCTATAATGCAGAGTCCAAGCAAGCAGGGAGAGTCCGTACCATGTTTTATAATCTGGTCTGGAAAACCACACAGCATCACTTCCACAATGATCGACTGGTCAATCAGTCACTATAATTTGGTGCAGATTCAAAGGCCAGGGCTACAGAATTTACCTCTTTTTTTTTTCCTCCAAAGACAGAGGGACAGTGAGAGAGAGAGAGAAAAACAATTTTTTATTTTAGTTTTTCATGTGGCCTTCGTTGCTCTGAGACTTTGTTGCGTTTGTGGTGCTGGGGCCTGAACCCGTGTACTCACGCATGCCAGGCAAGCATTGTAACTGCTGAGCCACCCTCCAGCCCCCAGAATTTACCTCTTAATGGGAAGATGATCAAGGAATTTTCAGAAGTGCTTTAAAACTGCCATGACCTATGCAGACAGTACTCTTTGGTTTGTGTAATAGTGACTCCAGTGAGAGACATTATTTCTCTCTTCCCTTTGCTTCCTTTGTTTGTGGTCCTGTTCTCTCATCTCCTATGAATGTTTACAAATTGAAGGTTTCCACTCTGAATATTTTGTTTGGTATTTACATATTCTATAGATAGACAATTCTTGCACTAGGCTGAAACATTTCCGGCTGCTCTGTTCTACTCTGTCTGCTTCCTGTTTGGTTGACTTTTATTTCCTGTACTCTGTCAAAGAGCTTCGTCAAAGTTGTAAACTTCCATCATGACCTAGGCACTGTGTTCCATTTATGAATCTGCCAGTGGTTTTAAGTAACAACATGCATATAGTACCTGTTAAGTATAATACAGGAAGTGAACATTAATATTGATTGAATTAAATGGCCAGTTTACAGCATTACATATTTCAGTGGACATCGTGTTCCAGGAGTTCGGATCTCAGTCGGTTCAGCTTTTCATGTTAAACTGCTCTGGGCCATTGGTGGGACCACTGAGAATCCAGCCCCAACTATGTTATCTCCAGGTGGTTACAGGCCTGGCTAGGACTTTCTCTTTTAGGGATAGTGCAGTATCTCTCAAATTGTTTTGGGATACAAATAACAGGAAACTCACCTGGCTTAAGTCATAAGGAAATATTTATTATCTCATATAACAAGAAGTCTCAGGTGGAATGGTTCCAACTCAGTAGCTTTTTTTTTTTTTTTTTTTTTTTTTTGGTACTGGGGATTTAACCCATGGGTGCTTAACCACTGAGCCATATCTCCAGCCCAATTTATTTTTAATTTTGAGACAGGGTCTCCCTATGTTGTTTAGGGCCTAAGTTGCTGAGGCTAGCCTCAGACTTGCAATTCTCCTGCCTCAGCCTCCTGAGTTGCTGAGATTATAGGCATGCACCACCACACCCAGATAACCAGCTATCTTTGCTCATTGAAAACTTAGATTCCTTCTAGATCTTTCTGCTGTAATATCATCTGCATGTGGGCTTAATTTTTAACCCATAATCTTAAATTTGTGTCTATAGTTTGTCACATGATGACACACCCAAGTCCAATGAATTACTTCTTGTCTATTTTCTTCAAGAGAGAGACAGACAGTGAGAGAGAGAGAGAAAGAATCAATTTATTTAGTTTTTCATGTGGCTTTCATTGCTCCAACACTTCATTGTGTACCTGGTGCTGGGGTTGGAACCCACATACTCGGTTTACCAGGCAAGCGCCATAACTGTTGAGCCACCGCTCCAGCACACTTCTTGTCTATTTTTATGAGTAAAAATGAAAAACTGCCTTCATCTGTGCTATTATGACAGAATATCTGAAATGAGGTAATTTATGAAGAACATAAATTTATTTTCTTGCAGTTCTAGAGGCTGGCACCTGGTGAGGGCCATCCTGCTGCTGAGCAGGTGCCTTAATCACCAAGCCACCCCTCCAGCCCCAAGACCTCACCTCTTAATATTATCACATTGGGAATTAGGTTTCCAACACAAGAACTTGAGGGGGACACATTCAAATCATAGCAGAAACCTATTCCAGAAGCTCTGTTGCACGTTTCAATTCATGTTACATTGGTCAGAGCTGTATTATTTAGGGCTGGAGCAGCAGCTCAGCAGTTACGGTGCTTGCCTGGCATGGGCAAGGACATGAGTTTGAACTCCACCACCACGTACACAATGAAGTGTTGGAGCAACAAAGCCACATGAAAAACTAAATAAAATTGATACTTTCTCACTGTCCCCTCTCTCTTTAAAAAAAGAAAAGAAAAGAAAAATACTGTATCATTTGCTCCTAAAACAACCTCTAGCTCAAGAATGAGGTTGACATGATTGTATTACAGAAACACATGGTATTTGTGGCAGCATAAATTATTCAAAGAAAATCAAACTTCCATTAGAAAAAAAGGAAGGGGAAAATATATGACAGGATTTACTCCAATATAAAAGGAGAAATTCCTCCCTTATGGAATTTCTAGATCACTGAATGACACCATGGTCAATACAACTGCTCAAAGAAGAAATCCAGAAGTTCTCTTTACCTTGTCTCCCAAGGACCTATTTCTCAAAACAACCCTCTTAATTCAAGTAATTTAATTTTCTCTCCCTCCATTACTACAGCCATCTTCCCTACAAGTCAGCTTGTCTCCACTCTTGCACTTTCCCCCATCTATGTACCACTTTGTTGGGAGGGTAAACTTTCTGGCATGATTATCAGGGTGTTCTCCCTAGGGTCAGATTCTGGGGAAATGTAATTAAATGTCATTATTGCTGCTGACTTCCTCCAGCATGTGCTAATTCCATGCAGAGTTGTGATTTGTGGTTATAGACATGTGAAAGTGTTCTGGTGCGAGAAGCATTCAAGAAGCAGATGGGAAAGCAAGGACTTTAGAGGAGGTGGGCTGGCTTCTTCTGCTACCAGCAGCCAGATGGTCTGGAGGCACAGTGGAAGAAGAGGTCAGAGCCAGCATATCCAGGAATTATATTCATAATGGACCCTAAACAGTCCTTTCTGGAGCCTAGGTGACAGAATGTCATATAATGTTGGACAGAAAGGGAGGTTTTCTGGACTCAGTAAAACAAGAGAAAAGATCCCATGCCCAATTGTGTTCTGTTCCATCTGATTCAGCACTAATTATCTTGTCTTAAGATCCTTGATGCTGGAACGAACTTTGCCTTTTTTGTTCCTGGTGTTTAGCACACTGCTTGGAATATAGTAAGTATATAATCATTGATTAATTAAAAAACATTAGGTTTGGACTGGAACGGTGGCTTGGCAGTTATGGCGCTTGCCTGGCATGTGCAAGTACACGAGTTCAAACCCTAGCACCACATACACAACTAAGTGTCCGAGGAATGAAAATCTCATGAAAAACTAAATAAAAATTGCTTCTCTCTTTCTATCACTGTTCCTTCTTTCTTTAAAAAAAATTAGGTTGAATTTTCACTTATGTATCTACATAACACCAAATAACCACTTAGAGAAGTAATGTGGCTAAGATCATACCAAAAGTCTAGGGCAATGAAATGTGTTTAAAATATACCCTATAATATGAAAGTATAATTTTATAATTTATACTATCACTTTAAACCAGCACTAAATTAAAGGTGCATATGTTTTAGGCTTAATATATTCTGAAGCTCAAGTTTTTTATAGTTTTGCTTTGACTATTATTATTAAATGAAAGTTATGCTTTTCTTCAATTTTAGTTGTTAGATATCTCTAGTACAGGCCTTTCATTTTTATGCAATAACAGAAAACCCAACCTCCTGCTCATAATTTCCTATTTTTCCAATTTTCCTACTTCATGGTCACACGAAATCTTTAACTTGATTAGGACACACAAGCCATGGAACTATTTCTGATTTCCTTGGATATCCATTTGCCAGGCAACTTCCTCCCTTATAGAGCTTGGTATGAAATCTGTGTTGCAATGTGGCAAAATGTGCCCAACACCAAGTAGAGAAAAAAAGGGCCATCCAATTGTTTGTATATATAGTATTTATGATTGTAACTATGCAAAATATGCAAAGCTACATGAAGATATACTCTAAATCATTACTTTTAGATATTTTTGGCATAGGGGTAGGAGTGAGGTCACTTTATTTGACTCAGTTTCTCTGCTTTAATATTTTACCAGGATCAAGTAATAGCAGAAGAAATAAATCAAAGACTACATGAAAAGTTCTGGAAGGGAACACACACACACACACACACACACACAAACACACTCATGCATACATATAGGTTATATCTCTATTAGAGAGTAGAAATAGAGGTGACTTTTCTTATCTCCAATCTGCTGCAAGTTTTACAGGTGTATTTTTAGTAATTTATTTTAAAATAAATGACAATATCAGCAAAAAAGATAAATATTTTAAATATCGGAGAACTTGGTAGGGGGGCTGGAGCGGTGGCTCCGTGGTTACGGTGCTTGCTTGGTGTGTGTGAGTATGTGAGTTCAAACCCCAGCACCACATACACAACGGAATCTTGAAATCTCAGTAATGAAAGCCACATGAAAAACTAAATAAAAATTGTTTCTCTTTTCCTCTCTCTCTTTCTCTCTTTAAAAAAAAACACAAAGAACTTGGTAGGGGGGGCTGGAGCGGTGGCTCAGTGGTTACAGCATTTGCCTGGCATGTGTGAGTAAGCAGGAGCAGGTTCAAGCCCCACCCAGCACCACATACACAACAAAGTGTCTGAGCAATGAAAAGCCACATGAGAGACTGGAGTGGTGGCTCAGTCATTACAGCATTTGCCTGGCATGCGCAAGTACACCGGTTCAAACCCCAGAACCCATGTACACAACTAAGTGTCAGAGCAATGGAAGTCATGTGAAAAATTCACTATCCTTCTCTCAAAAAAAAAAAAAAAAAAGCCATATGAAAAACTAAATAAAATTGATTCTCTCTCTCACTGTCCCTCTCTTTAGAAAACAAGGGGCGGGGGGCTGGAGTGGTGGCTCAGTGGTTACAGCACTTGCCTGGCATGAGCAGGTGTGTGAGTTCAGGCCTCAGCACGTACACAGTAGTGTTTGAGCAATAAAAAGCCACATGAAAAACTAAATAAAGTTGATTCTCTCTCTCTCTCTCTCACTGTCCCTCTCTCTTTATTAAAAAAAGAAAAAAAGAACTTGATAATGTGTTGGCCCAATTTTCTTTCATGATATTTAATCCATGATTTCGGTCCTCATCTTAGTATAATTGCTGTTACACCTCCCTGCAGGCATAGTCACTGCTTGGGCAGGAGTTGAGCCTTATGTCTCTTATTTTCTATTTTATTTTATTTTTTGCAGTGCTGGGGATCTAACTCAAGGACTGCCACTTGCTAGTCAAGTACTCTGCCACTGAGCTACACCCCAGCCCATTCTTTTAAAAACTTTGTTTTCTTAGTGATATTTAATGCCCAATGCTGACACATTATCACTCAGATCAATAATGGTGTGATTCAATGTGTAATAATTTACATTTCATTAGACATTTACTGTACCAGGGCACTGTACTAATCACTCTAAGGAACAAATGGCAGATAAGATACAGCCAAAACATTTCCTTTAAAAAGTAAAAGTTTTCAGGGCTAGAAAGATGGCTCAGGGGCAAAGCACTTACTGGCATGTGCAAGGCCTTGGGTTTGATCCCCAGAACCACATACACAAATAAATAAAAGAAAAACAAAAAAAAACAGATAAAAATTTGACTCTCTTTCTAGCACAATCTCTCTCTCTCTCAGAAAAAAATAATAAAATAAAAATAAAAGCTTTGAAGCTAGGATTGGTGGCACATACCTGTAATTACAGTTACTCAGGAGGCTGAGGCAGGAGGATTGCAAGTTTTAAGGTTAGCCTGGGCAACTGAGGGAGACTGTTTCAAAATAAAAATAAATTTTTGAAAAAAGACTGGGGATGTAGCTCGTAGTAGAGCATCCCTAGTTCAATCCCCAATACAAGGTACATAGGGAGGTAAAAGCTTTGAATTTTATTGTTCCCACACAAGTGTTGAGTTGAGAACTTTTGGGAGACCATTAGAGTCTTAAAAGATATAGTATGTGTCAATGACACAAAATCTCTTGTGTTCCCTTTTTTATTACTAAGATTACGACTGCTAGTTAGATAACAGATAATTTTACATTGCTTTGTGTCATAGGTCATAATTTGAAATGCAATTGCAAAATAGTGGAAACAGATCCAAGAGTCTGGAGGTCTGGTTTTGTGTTCTATTCAGCAACTAACTAGCTGTATAGACAAGGGCAAAGCATCTAAAATCTGCTGTGCTTGTGTCCTGAAGTGTGAAATGAGAATGGGACTAACCGAACTACAGAGTTCTTTCCAACCTAAACCTTCAGCATTTTTTTTTGACACATACTAGAGACTTCACATGACTTTAAAGTAATAATGACTTTATTACCAGTTCTGAAAAATGCTAATTCTAAATCTGAACAAGTAATTATTGGATCTTGTGTTTGTGAAACATCAGATATTACCAGTTACAGAAATCAAACTAGTACATTACGTCATACTTCCAAGAAGTGCTATATATGCAAAACTAGCATATAGTGCTATAGGGCCTACAGATAATAAACATACAGACTAAAAAGAGAGAAGCTGTTTAAGAATGAATATTCTATGACTGTGTTTTGTAGCTCTCGTGTACTAAGATTTCATTTCTCTGGGAGTTCACTAACCCTAAGTTTCAGTTCCTCATAAAGTGGGTGAGTGGGGCAGGTTTCCTCAGAGCCTTTCTTTAGGGACTGTCCCTTCCCCCTAGAGTTTGCTTTAAAAATGGTGGCATGTGCACTCATGTTGGATGGTAGTGTGAAAAGACAGAATTGTTGACAGGGTCTGCATTTGCTACCACACTGCAAATTCTTGATGAATTTTTGAAATTAATCTATATAGTTCCATTTTCTTGATAGGAATTCCTGCTGTATTCCAGCAGTATTTCAGAAATCTGGGACTTGCCTTTGATTCCTAGTTCTCCATAATTCCCTAAATCTAGTTGCTCACCAAAGCCTGTAACATTTCTGTAATATTTCCTGGAAGTCTTCCTCCCACTTCATTTTTACACTCCATATCCTGGTATATTTGAGGCTTACATTTGTTTCAGTGCAAAAATCTCTTCTTAGTGGAGATTTTGTCTGCTACTGGTCTCATTTTCCTCAAACAGCCTCCATTACAGCTCTCCATAGTTTAAGAACTTGCCATGTTTTTCTCCATTGCCTACAAGATAAATCAAATTATTCCACCTGGTATTCTGATCCCTCCACTAGCAAATTCTAACCTTATTCCCTCTATGTCTTATAAACTCCCACATTAGTTCATTAATATTGGCTGCTATAATAAATGCAATATCTCAAAAAAGATAGTAATTCATTTCTTAGTTGTCTACATTCCAGGCTGCTCCATGAGACCTTTCATCTTGTTTCTCAGCCATAACCTCTAGGATATTGTCCTTAATAGTTGAGTTGAATCTGGATCTTGCTAACATTTTTAAAAGATAAATGTTTTAAGTTTTTTTTAGTTGTAGATGAACAGAATATTTTATTTATTTTTATGTGGGCTAAGGATCAAACCCAGTGCCTCACACATGCTAAGCAAGTGTTCTGCCATTGTGCTACAACCCAAGCTCCGCCTTTATGAGTCCTTTTCATGTGTCAGGTACTTTACATTAGTGATCTCATTCAGTCTTCAGAACAAACCTGTGAAGTAGGTATTGTATTATCACTCCAAGTTTACAGATGTGCAAAAGGTCTGGAGAGGGTACATGAGTTGCCTACATTGTAAATGTCCCAAAGTTAATAATGTCAAAGCCAGTTCTATGTTTGCAAAGCCAGAGCCTTTAGTTAAGCGACAAGGATAATTCAATAGACTTTTTTCATAACTTCCATTAAATATTCAAGATTCTCTTATTTTGCTGGTCTTCTTTTCATAAAACAACTTGCACCTAAAAAGGGTGCCTTTGGCCTAGTGGATGAACTGCATACTACGCTCTCACACACAACAACAACAACAAAAAGCCTCTCAAACATCAAAGATGTGCTTGGTTCTCAACTGATAGTGAAAACTAGAGGTCATCTTGGTGGGATGACAAGAATGGTGCCATTTCCTCTGCTCTGCCATCCATTTGGACTCATTGGTAGGCTATGATTAACCTGGGGCTCTCCTGTCACCTCCAAGTATTTTCCCTAACCTCATTAACACTGTCCTTTGTTTTTCTCACCTTCACCTTCTACTCCCTATTACCCCAATTACCACTTGTGTTTTAAATTTTACTACTGTTACATAGTTACTAAAATGGCAAAAATATACTCAATAGTTGTTTTAAATCAGCTTTTCCACTGCTATGAATAAAAGACCTGACAAAAACAATTATAGGAGGAAAGGTTTATTTGGGGGCTCACGGTTTTAGCGGTCTTAGTCGACAGAAGGCTGGCTCCATTCCTTCGGGTACAAGGTGAGGCAGAACATCATGGTGGAAGAGTGTGGCAGAGGGATGTTGCTCAAGGCATTTCCAGGAAGCAGAGAGCTACTCCACTCACCAGACACAAAATATATACCCCAAAGGCACACCCCAAGGACCCACCTCCTGCAGCCATACTCTGCCTGCCTTCAGTGGCCAGTTAATCCATATCAGGGAATTAACTCACTGATTGAGTTTGGGCTCTTACAACCCAACCATTTCACCTCAGCCTTCCTGCATTGTCACATGGACTTTTGGAGGACACCTCACATTCAAACCATAACAACAGTATTATTACAATTCTCTACTAATAATAGAAGTTTTTGCTTTTGTCAAAAATGACAGCAATAAAATTTACTGTAATTCTGCTTCTACAATTTTTATAGCCTTAAAACACAAATATGCTAAACAAATATCTCTAAATATAAAGCTTCTTAGGGGTAAATTGCTCTTTGTTGAGATTCTTTACTGTGCTAAGTTGAGTGTCTTGGCTCTAAAGCAAAACTTGTCAAGATGAATTCTGAAGGATAGAACTCCTTGGGTAGTCAAAGAACAAAACATAGTGGTTCAGTCAACTTTTCATTGCTGTGATCAAAACAGCTGTCAAGAACAACTTAGAGGAGGAAGAGTTTATTCGAAGCTCACAGTTTCAGAGGTCTCAGTCCACAGATTGTGGATTCCATTGCCCTGTGTCAAAGGTGAGGCAGCACATCATGGGGGAAAGGCATGCCAGAGAGAAGCTGCTCAGGTCACAGCAGCATGGAGGCAGAGAGTGGAGGGTGGGACAGGAGTCCCAGGGAAAATGCATCCTTCATGGCTTGTCCTCAGGGACCACCCCCTCCAGCCACGTCTCACTTGCCTACAGTTACCACCAGTCAGTTCATTCAAACTAGGATGGACTGATTAATTTACAGCTCTCATAATCTAATCATTTTAGTTCTAAATAGTCCTGCATTAACAGGACATTTTGTAGGATACCTCATAGCCAATCCATGAAGATCTTAGGGCCAGTCATCTATGTTTAATTCAGAATTCCTGAGAGAGGAACCAAAACATTTGCATTCTTAACAAGTTCCCCAAATGACCACCACAATTTAAGAACCACTATTTCAAATCCTGGAGATATTATGGAAATCTGTAACCAAATTTGTTGTCACAATGATTTGGAGACACTACTGGTATTTACAACTGGGTTGGTGAAGGATATACTACATGTCTTACAAGGGAAAATTCAGCAGAGCCAAGAACTGCCCCCATTCTCACAACTTTCTGTGTCTCACCATTCCCATTCATCTAGGTGGAAAGCCTTTTATAATAATACAAGCCTAGAATAGCACAACTTCCTTTTACACATAAACACAATGTATTTTCTTTTATATATATGTATTTATTAGTACATTATAGTTTTACATAATGTTGGGATTAGTTGTCACATATTCCTAGACGAACACAATGTGTTTTTATGTGTAAGTTTAATATAGACTGAATTTTCCAGGAATACAAATACTGCATAAAGTGAGAGAAGACATTTTTTCCAAAACATTTTAAAATAGGAAAAAAAATCACATATCTGACAGATCACCAGTACAACATAATAGTACCAGCCTGCAAATGCATCACACTTATTTTTTTTTAAAGAAAGAGGGGACAGTGAGAGAGAGAGAGAGAGAAAGAGAGAAGCAATGTTTTTTAATTTAGTTTTTCATGTGACTTTCATTCCTTAGTCACTTCGTTGTGTACGTGGTGCACATGTACTTGTGCATGCCAGGCAAGCACCACAACCACTGAGCCACCACTCCAGCCCCACTTATTTTTATGTAGACGTAAACATCTGACAACCTCATTAAGTATTTTAATGTAGTCATGCCCAAGAATTTACATTTTTAAGGCAATGTTATCTTTTTTTTAAAATTGCTTTCTTTTGATTTCTTCTTGATATTGAGTATTATTTTTATTTATTTGAAAATATACATGTAAGGGAGGTTATATCTGTGATTTCACTTCCAGTTAATAATTGATATGTTATCTACATTATAAAATGGTGGGCACAGAATGGATAAGGTAGAGAACCATTGCTCTTGATACTAAGGAATACACCTTAGTGTTGGAGAAATGAAGGCCAGATTAAAACGATAAATAAAATTGATTTTCTTTTTTCCTCTCTTAAAAGTGAAGGTAGACTATTCGGTAACAACTATAGGAGAGAATCCAGTGAAAGCTGAACTCAACTTTGACTTGTGCACAGGTGACTAGGCATTTTATTTTTTTAAGAGAGAGAGAGAAACAGAGAATAAATTTTATTTATTTTTTTCATCTAGCTTTTGTTTCTCCAACACTTGGTTGTGTATGCGGTGCTGGGGTTTGAACCCAGGCCCTCACAGATGCCAGCCAAGCACTCAAACTGCTAAGCCACCACTGCAGCCCTGTGATTAGGGATTTTAAATGGAGAATGATAGGGTGGGAAGAGAGGACAAGCTGGCAGGAGAGTAGAAATTTACAAATGTGGTTAGGGCAGTTGATCAATGTCACCAGGCCAACTGGGTTTGTAGGTCTGAGAACTGGGAGACTGGGTCCTGTCTTTAGGTGTTGGCAGAAATAAACTACTTTCTTTTGGCAGCCTTGGGGTATCTTGGGAAGGAATTTAAGAGGACTGAAGTCATCATCTTTGGGGTATGGTATTGCTGTAAGAAACTATTCCAGTGTTTGTATCTCTTAGTGGGATGGGTATGGGGTGAAATCATTTGTGCTCAGAGTCAGTTGTTATATCAGTTGTTATAGGCCAAGGCTGAGGCATGGCTAAGAAGAGGGCTTAGAGGAGACTGACCATTTTGGTCAAAGATAATCTTTGTAACTCATCACCCAGATCGAGATAGAGAGAGAATATTTCCAGCAACTTGGTAGGCTATTAAGTATCTACCCTCTTCCTCAACAGGCACTCAATATTCTGATCTCACTTACAGAGTTAGTTTTATCTGGTTTTGAATTGATATAGGTGAATTCATACAGTATATATTCTTTTGTATAGTTTTTTTTTCACTTTATATTTACAAGACTCACATATACCATTGTGTGCCAATAGTACACTGCTTTTCATTATTGGGGAGAAGCCCATTATATGAATTTATCATTCTATTGTTGATGAATACTTGGATGTTTCCAATTTAGGGAACAATATGAATAAAGATGCCGTAAATATTCTTGTTCATATTTTGGTAGATATAAGCAATTATTTCTATTGGATACATACCCAAAAGTAGTATGCTGGATCATGAGTATTTTAGTTTTAATAGGTAGTGTCAGTTTTCAAGATTGTTGGTCCAAATTATATAATCACAAAAAAGTTTGAGAATTTCATTTGTTCCACATCCTTACCAACACTCTATTATTGTCCTTTTGATTTTAGCCATCTTGATGAAGTTGTAGCAACATCTTATTGTGGCTTTTATATACATTTGCCTGGTAACTAGTGATGCTGAATGCCTTTTAAAAATCTTCTTAGTTGTTTGGTTATTCTCCTTTATAAAACACCAGTTTGAAAAACCTGGATCATCTACCTTTTTCTTATTGATCCATAGACATTCTTTATGTATTCTGGATATGCATATACCAGCTGGATCCTCTTGGATGCAGATGATATTATGAAATTAGCAGTATAAGAAATTTATGAAAGACAAAGAGAAAAGAAAGAAGGAATAGGCAGGGGAAATGTTAACATGCAGCTCTGACACCTGTGGTAAGAAAGTGGGAAGGAAGGAAAATTGAGTAAGAAGAGCATTAGGCTGGAGTGCATCTTTGAGAAAGTCTTAGTCAGTCCAATGGGGAGCTCCAACATAAACATTGCACATAGAAACGTCCTGTGTTAGCTGGAGAGAGTGAGTCCTTGTGCCCTCACTGTGCTCTAAGGAAACGTGTGGCTTTGGCTTGAAAGTTGAGGTAGCTCCTCTCTAGAAGAGATCTGAGCAGGGGCTTTTTTTTTTTTTTTAAACCTAATTAAGTACAATGGATCACTCCTTTGATAGTATTGTGTGTGTGTGTAATGTTCAAAAACTTTGTCTCTCCCAAGATTATGTTTTATTCTAGAAGCTTTATTAATTCTCTTTCACATTTAGATCCGTGATCCTTTTAAAATAACTTTTGAGGTATGGTGAAGTTGCAGTCAGATTTCATTATTTTCCACATGGGTATCAGATTTGTCCCAGAAATAGTTCTTGAAAACACCTCTTCTCCCCTGCTCACAGAATTGCAGTGGAGATTTTGTTGCAAGCAAGTGACTACATTTGTATGGATGTTTCTGGACTTTCTAACTCAGCCCACTGTTTTATTTGTATATCCTGTGCCAATAACACACAATCTCAATTTCTGTAGTTTTATAATAAATCTGAATATCTGGTACTGTAAATTCTTGGCTTTATTCTTCAATATTCCCTAGGCTATTTTAGGACATTTGCATTTTTATATACATTTAATAATCACTTCATTAGTTTTCATAAATAATATACTGTGATTTCAACTGGAATCACTAAATCAACAGATTAATTTGATCTAATATTCTGTTGAATATTTCAATACATAAGCATGGCATGTCTCTGGGAAGCAGCATTCTAGGAAAAGGAGAAGCACAATAAAAGGCAGAGAGACAAGAAAAAGCTTGCTTTATAGATATGAGGAACTATGAAGCAGTTCAGCAAAAGGGTAAAGTGCAGAGTGCAAAAGATAAGGCTGAAGAAAGGCAGTGGCTAGATTTGGGGAGTAATTTGTGGTTCATGTGCAAGAGTTTGGATCTATGGTTAATGAGAGCAACTGATGGTTTTAAGGCACAAGAGTGGTATGGTCTGATGTGCACTCATACAGATGACTCAAGCAGCAATAGGTATATATATATATATATTTATTTAAAGAAAGAAAGAGATAGGGACAGTGTGTATGTGAGAAAGAGAGAGAGAGAGAGAATCAGTTTTATTTAGTTTTTCATGTGGTATTCATTGCTCTGACATTTTGTTGCATACATGGTGCTGGGTGTTCTAACCCATGGGTACTTATGTACGTCAGGCAACCGCTCTGGTTTTAATGGTTTTTAAAGGGGACAAAAGCATAGATAGGCACAATGGTTAGGAGACCATTCCAGTAGTTTAGGTGAAATGCGATGAAGATTTGACCAAGAACAGTGGCAGTCAAAATGAAGAAGAGGGCTGGGGATGTAGCTCAACAGTAGAATGGGTACATAGCATGCCATAGGCGAAAGGAAAGAAGAAAATGATTCTAATTTGACTGGTAAAATGGTAATTGGATGTCATGGGATAGGTGGGAGACAGTGAGGAAGAGTCACAGGTGGCTCCCAAATTTCTAGCCTGTGTCTGGATAAACAATGGTACAGAGAAGCTGAGAGGAATAGTAAATGTGAGAAAGAAGATGCTGAGTAGATTCAGTCTGGGGTTCTTAGGGTGTCCCATTGCAGGTGGCTGACACATAACTAGATATATAAGTCTGAAGTCCTAAGAAAGATCCAGACTAAATGTGACATTGACAAAATACTGTGAATAGATGGGCTCATCTGGGGAGTGTTATGTGGGTTGAGAGGTATTATTCATCCTTCCCACATACTCTTACACCTAATTTTTATTAGTTATTTATATTCTTTTTTTATATAGTTTTGCCCATTAATATTCCTTGGATAAAACCATATCAGAAATACTGTTTACTGATCAATATTATATTTATGGCCACAAATTTCTTATGGGCAATCAATCAGTACAGCTGGATAAACCTAAAGTTCCACTCTCAGACCTTGGCTTCCGTTTCTCCTCTTCCTCAAGCTTTCCATTCCCTCTTTATCATCTATTCTCAGTTGAACTTTACTTCACTAAAACAAAACAATGACAACTTAACCATAATCTCATCTTTATACTATCAAAACCACTAGGCTTGCTCCATCTACTCTGCACTCCTTCTGGTTATTAAAGACGCCCCCATTCCAGTCGATCGTCTCTGCTCTGGAGTTCCACCTTTCTCCCTTCTTCACTTGTGTACTTGTGTACTTACTTACCTCCCTCCTCTTTATCATCATCAATTTCTCCTTCAATGTGAAGTTAGATGCATTTTTACACAAATATACCTTAATATCACCCTTCTGGAAATAAAAAAAAATTCTATGCCAGAAACTACTAGTGTTCACTGATATCCATTTTTGTCATTTCTTCCTGATCACACAGCTAAATTACATTTCTCAGCCCCCTTTTGGAGGTCCTGTGGAAAACAGTCTGTGTTCAGAGGAATGTATTCCACCTTCAGACCTGGTTCATATAAATCTCATTTGTGATTGCTCTCTTTCCTTTGGCAAAGCAGCCTTGAAGATGCCACATACTGGTGGTGCAATATGGAAGGCAGCCGGGTCCCTGGAAGAAAGTCATTCAACTCACATTGGACTGTGACTCAAGTAATTAACCTGTTGTGATTGAGGTTCTTAACGATAGTCATTAGCATAATACAAATCCAGGTTCTCTTCCAGATTTTGCCCCATTTGTTTCCTTTAATATTCTTCAAAAAGTTGTTCACACTTATCATTTCCATCCCTTTTTTTCTCAACCTGCTCCAATTCAGCTTTCATCTCCACATTTTACTGATATGGTTCTTATCAAGGTCACTAATGACCTCCATTTTGCCAAATTTATTCTCATCTTTTCATCTGCAAATTCTTCTCTCATCAAAATATCTAATTCTGATCTCTTTTTACCATCTCCTCACTAAATAAAACACTAGCGCAAACCTTTACTTCTCAGACTACTTCAACAGCTTTTATTTTTGCCCCTGCTTAGTATGTACTACCAGTTTAACCCATCAGCCATAGTAAACATCTCAAAATGTACTCATACATCAATTACCCACTTAAATTTTCCAACAGGGTTCCACGTGGACTAAAATAAAATTCAGTCCTCTGTATCATGCCCTATAAGACTCTTCACCATCAGGCCCCGCTTCCCTCATCCATCTGACTATTGTAGCCCTACTGTCTTCTTTCAGTCCGTCAGGTGAGCTCTTTTGCTGCCTGTATAAAGGATGAGGTGCTTGCCTGTTTCCCCTGCAGAGGAATGTTCTTTGCCAGAATCATCCTGTGGACACCTCTTATTGCAGTGCATTACTCTTCCTGACTTTTTACTCCCACTGCCTTATTTTCTTTATAGTGATAAAGTAACAAAATATTTCAATAATGGTATTTAAAATTATTTGCTAACACAGTTACGCATTTTGGATACAGCTGCCATGACATAGACAAACTTTTATTGTGTTAATTTAGTGTACACATCACAACATTGAGAGCATCTGCCAAAGTATATATTTGTTGAAGAAATACATCAAAGCCTGTAAGTCCTCAAGGAAAAAGAACACCTGCTCTTCTTCTCTATAAACTTCAACAACTAGTTGCTTATCAGCCATAGAATAATAAACAGTATTTCCCAGCATAAACCCAAAAAAAAAAATCTCTAGGAGTTTTAAACTTTGGCTCTTGGCTCCAAGACGTAACTCCTTATTTTATTTCCTTTGGATAAAGGCAACTAACAGGAAATGGATTGTACACACTTAGCCTAAAGAACGGGTGAGTTTTCTTTATTTTCATTTTTCTTGAAAAAAATTTTTTTGGTCTTTAGTCGTTCAACTAGGATGTGCAGCACAATATGGTTTAATATTTACCCAATAATAAAACTTGTACCTTTCTTTGTAATTTGTGCATTTCTGTGGAGAATATATTTTGGGGTTAGCAGATCTTATTTTAAATGATTTCTTCCAGGGGTCCTCCAGTTCGGGACACTTGTAAGGCAGGCTAATATTCCTCATTCCTTCCCTCCCAATAGTTATTGGGGTTGGAGAAAAAGCTTGGAGTTTTGGAATCAAAAGAATTTAAATTGTTTTCCCTTTTACCAGCATTCTGAAGTATACATGTTACTTAACATTTCCAAATCCTGATTAACTCGTTTATAAAATAAGGATAATACATCGTGGACGAAGTAAACTTCTGCTTATTAGCAAAGGAAGGAAATAAAGTTACATTAGCTCCTTTAATTCAGTAAATATTCGTTCTAGTCCCCCTTTCCTCGTGGGTATCTGTTACATCTCTTGATCTAGTGTCCACTCACATTGCATAGTGATGAAGTCGCAGACCTTTTAAGAGTTTAAAAGGTATTAGTAGATAAAATACGTCGTTAACCAAGTCCTCACTGCGTAGACCTAAAGAGGGAAAATCAGACTGCGGGGGTCCCCTATGCAAATGTGCGAATTACAAACGAACCCGGCCGACGGCCGCTTCCGCACTTCCCCTGGAGGGCACGCCGGGACGCCCGCGCTCAAACGCGCCCCGGCGCGGGGGTGGAGATTTGCATGTGCGAAATCGGGAAGAGGGGGAACCACCTATCGAAAACCCCGGGCCGTTCTCCACCACTCCCCGTCCCGGGCCGGAGGCCGCCCGGCCCGCCTCCAGGTGCTCCCGGGCGGCCAGCCCTCTCGACGTCACCTCACCCTCCCACCCGCTCCTGAACTTTAAGCCACGCTCCGAAGGACAACCCGGAGGAGGGGGATTTCTCAGGACCTGGCGGTCTTCTCACGCTCGGAGCTGTCACCACCGGGCTCCCGAAGCTCCCTGCGGCCCACCGCACCCCGCCACCACCCGCGCTCGCGCTTCCGCACCTGAACCCCAGCCCGCAGCAGACCCCGGGGCGCACGCGCGGGGGCGGGGCCCGGCGCGGGGAGCGCGCGGCTCTGTGCGGGTGCGCGCGCGCCGGCCGCGAGGACGCCCGACGCCCCGCCCCCCGCCCCCGGGAAAGGCGGTGGCGACTGCTACGTCAGCCGCGGGAAATCCCCCTCCCTCTGGGCTGCCGGCCTCTAGGCGGGGCGGGCGCTCGGCTCGCGTCCCGCTCCGCCCCCTGTCCCTGTCTACCGCACGCTGGACCAGCGACTCTGTGGACCCGGAGCGCGAGAACTCAGGGGGTGGGAAGGTGTGAGCCACAAGCCTGGGGAGGGCGGGAAAGGAGGAGGAGGAGGCCCGGGGGTGGTCCGCGAGACTCGGGTCCCGCCGGCAAAGGTCCCGCGGCCTCCCGAGTGACTGACGGCTGTCTGGCACACGGCCTCGGGCCCCGACGCTTGGAGCTGCCCGCGGCTCGGGGAGCGGAGCCATGGCCTCCGGTGAGTACTCCCGGCGCGGGCCGGACGGGGAACCGGCTCTTCTGCGGGGTCTCGCTGCTCTGGGATTCGGGATCTCAGTTTGGATGGCACTTTCTGCCTTTAAAATCGCCTCATCTGGCGGATTGTCAGAAAAAGTTACCTGTTTCAGAGTTTGCGTGCGAAATCAAAGCTGCTCTGTAATCTGATCCCTTTATAATAGCCGGAACCTTAGAAATTCCCAACAACTTGATTTTGGGATTAGAGAAGTAATAATATACAGGAGGACGAAGAGTTCTTGTATTTAAAGGCTGAATTGTATTGAAATGGAGGTTTTATATCTTTGGACGTGAATGAGGAACCTCCAAACCTCGGGCGAACTCGCTCCCGTTTTCGTTTCATTTCATCAAATTCCAAGAAGTGCTTGCTCTTGTGCTGACAGTTGTACATAATGTGGCGCTACTGTAAGTTTCTCAGTGTTGTTCTAACAGGTCTTAAGTGGCAACAAAGGATATATTTACTGTGAATTAAAGCCCAGGCTTTTCTAGTTTACCTAGTAGAGACGTCGAATTTCAAGCGCCCCTCTTGTTAGCAATAATGGGGACAGGATTTTTTAGATTATTTGTGCTTTAAAATAATGGCTAGGAATGAAAACTTTACCAATGTAAACATTCATTTTCGTTAAGAAATGGTTGGATTTCATGATTTGCAGGGAAACAAGTTTATAAGAAACAGCTTGCAGGAAAAGGGAGAAGAGTTGTATAGTTAGGTGTTGGGTAGCTCTAACTCAGAGCGGGTAAATCAAATAGACCAGGTTCCAGTTGGATCATTATTATGATTTTGGTAAGGTGCGTGGTGGGCACTTCACCGGCAAACGGAGCAGCGCGAGCAAAAGCAGGGAGGCCTAAAGTGACACATGAAGACTGCAGTAGGAGACTGAAGAGAGGGGCTTGTTTTTCTGGACCCGCATGCTACCACCTGCCTCTTGTAGTGACCCTCAGTAGAAAGCTGATGTCTAGTAGAGAAGAGGAAGTAGAAAGCATAAAAACCTCTTTAAAGGGTTGAGCAGAACAATACCATAGCTACTGCTGTAGGCTGAAAAGGAAATTGGGGTGTTTCACATGACATTTGATTTCAGTTTGTCTGTGGTTTTCATGTGAGAAGACAAGTGTAGTTTAAAATATTTCAAACTTTCTCTTTACTCACTTAAATAACCCCAGGCTTTCAGATAATCTTATAAATTAATGAATTCAATAGATGTTTAGATTAAAAGTACAAAGATGACTTCAAATGTTTGTTTAATTTATTGGTTTGAAAAAAAATAAAGAATGTGAGCATTATAAGCAAAAAAGGTCCGCTGTTGGCTATTTGTCCAGACTAATATTTTGTATATGTAATACAACTCTCTAGAAGAGAAAAATAATCCTTTCTACATAGAGTATATTAAGACCCACCTAATTTTAAATCGTGATGCAGTTTAAACTTGTTTAATAACACTTTTTTTTGCTATTACGAGGACTGAGTCTTTAAATTGAAAGGGGAGATGTAAAGAAAGTTTAAAACTTTGGAAGTTGTAGACTGGTTATCTGTTTTGTTTTTGTTTTCTCAAGAGTTGCATTAAATGGAACTTTTAAAAATATAACAAGTTATTTAAATTAGAATTCAGTTATTTGAAACCACTAGGGCAAAAACAAAACAAAAATGTGTAAAGACCTTAGAGAAAAAGAAAAACATTCATTAAATTCTCATCCTGTTTTAGAACAGTAATTTAACTGAAATTATGCTTAATTAGTTCATTATTGTTTAATTTAGATTCTTTTTGTAGTAAGGTACTATTAAAACCTCAAAAAGTATTTTTACTGATTACAAAGTATTTAAGACCATTTCTTCATTTCTCACCGGATGCCATATGTAAATAAATATGTATAGTTGAAGAGATGATGCCTATGATGTAAAAGTAACGTAGATAATAATCTCACAAGCAAAATTATAGAAATGCCATGAATAGCTGGGACTTTAATGATTCTAAATTTTGTTCAGGTAAATTAGCAAATTAATTATTTAGGGTTTCACAACTCAGTTGTTTTTCATTGCTTCCCCCACCCCTTTGAATAATGCACCTGATTCTAGTCTCTTGACACAATTAATTAAAACAAACCATATGAAAAAAGAAATGTTCCCAAACCCATCCAAGATATGCATAGTTAAGTAGTCATTACCTTTGTATATTTATGATTCTATTTAATATAAGTACAGTTAGATGTTTTATATCTAAATTGAAAACTTCTCATCTTTTTTAGTGAAAAGAGCAAAATGTCCTGTGTGATATGTAGCTGTGTTTACTAATAATTAATACTATTTGATTAAATGTAATTTAAAATTTAGATACTTTTTATTCACTTTTTGCTGTAATATGATTCTGCTATGTACAGAATAGAAAGTACACCAAGCAATTGTTTTTTGAACCACACTACTTACCAGCTCTTTGTGGTGTGAATTTCAAGAGAACTATTTTTTTCTTTTTCTCTTGAGGAAAGAGAAAAAGAGAAAAGTATGTTGCATTTTACTCTTTAGTAATAGAACTGGAAGTTAGGAATGGATAGCTAAAGCAAATAACTTCTTTTATTAAGTAAAAGATTGTACACAAACATGAACATTCTTTTAGAACTGGAATACATGAGCTGGGCATGGTAGCATATGCCTGTAATCCCTGCAACTCTGGAGGCAGATACTGGGGGATCTCAAGTTCCAAGCCAGCCTCAGCAACTTAGGTCCTAAGCAACTTAGTGAGACCCTGTCTCAAAATAAAAAATAAAGAAAGGGCTGGGGATGTGTCTCAGTGGTTAAGCGCCCCTGAGTTCAATACCTGGTGCCCCCCCCTCAAAAAAATATATTGCAATACATGAAAAAGAGATAATAGTGGTATAAAAATTAAAGTGATATATAATAAACATAAGAAGAATGAGTAAGTGAAATGACAAGGGGGAGTCAGATAATGAATCTTTTAGGAACATCTGTGGTATGTATATTATTCTTTAATACAATTTAAGGCACTCAGAAATTCCTTTTGTTCCAGCTTTCTCCCATCTGTGTTCTCTGCACATGATTGTGTTTGTAGGAAGGTGACCCAAATATTGTATAGAATGGACTTACACTAAAAAAATTGTTTATTAGAAATTTATACTTAACTTGCCCTTCTAAGATGCTTTGAATCTGCCATATATTTTAAATTTAAATACCTTCGTAATCTGGGACAGATTTTAAACATTTTTCTACTTTTTCACCCAATAGGTAAAAAATTTTTCAAGGCTTGATTTTTTTCTCCTGTCTCTATAACAGGGGAATCTCTCTTGCCAAAATCTATAATGTCTTTTATTTACCTTGTGGTGCATACATTATTTGAATACCCATCAGAAAATTCCTTTACCTGGATTGTTAAGGCCCAATTCAAAGTCAGCCTGTTGTATTGAAGTAATCTTTGGTAGACCTGTTGGAGGAAAAAAGAATAGATCTTATTTTCTTCTCCTCCAAAGTGAGTAGAGGTAATATTTGGGTTGGTCCTAGGCAAAATGTTATCCAGGAGTTCTATGAGGGCGAGCCACTCTAGTCAGCTATTTTTTTTTTAGTGAGAGAGAATCAATTTTTTATTTTCATCTGGCCTTTGTTTCTCTAACACTTAGTTGTGTATGTGGTGCTGGGGTTTGAACCTGGGTCCTTGAGCATGCCAGGCAAGCGCTCCAAAAGCAGAACCACTGCTCCAGCCCTAGTCAGTTATTCTTAACTGTGATATTTTGACACATTGGCATTTGAATTATTTGTGTATTGTATTGCAGAAAGTATGTTATGGGCAGTAGCTAAAGTATTTATTTTACAAGTAATTTATTTTTAAAAATGGAACAGTTGAATGCTATCCCTATAATGTCTTTTTCCTTTTGCTTGCATTTGAATAACTTGTTTTGAGTGGGAGGAAAAAAAGGAATTAAAACTAACCAGAATTGCTTTGCCTTCTTTATCCATGACCCAGTCCATACTTGAACCTGAACTTTGGATTGCTTCTTCAGATATGTGCATCATTGTTTCCACTTCATGTTTTAGGGCAGTGGTTCTTGAATTAGGAATGTGTTAGACTGGCTTGAAAGGGTTTTTTTGAAACAACTTTTACCCTTGAGTTCTTTTCCTCTTTAGATCTCAGGTGGAGTCAGGGCATGTACTGTGTTTTGGAAAGGCTACTTAGGTGGTTCTGATGTGCATCTCCAATATAAACTTTGTTTTAAAAATTTCATTGGCTCTAAATACTTGCTTATACCAAGATGAATTATTTTATTAAACTAGGCTGCATTTATTTTAGATTGCAGGTTATGTGCTATATCAGTTATTATGATTTTACCCCTAGCTGTTTTTTGTTTGTTGTTTCTTAAATTTGGCATCCTGGAATCCTGTTACTTCAGCTAATTTCATTCATAATTTCTTTTTCTTAGTATTTCATATAATTTTGAACTTGAGTTTTGTCATCTGTAAAATGAGATAATATGTTCAGTTTTATAAGGATCCAGTTAAGAGGATCAAATGAGAAATACATATATAAGTGCTTTAAAATGTCATAATTACTGTATGTAATTAACATTTTTCATTGTACATTTAATACTGTTCTGTAATTCTAACAATAAGATTTTTTTTTAAAAGAGCACAAGTGTTGGATTCAATATTTTTTTTTTTAAGAGAGAAGGACATGAGAGAGAGAGAGACAGAATTAATTTTTATTGAGTTTTTCACATGGCCTTCGTTGCTCCTACACTTAGTTGTGTACATAGGTGCTGGGGCTTGAACCTGTGTACTCACACAGGCCAGGCAAGCGCTGCAACCACTGAGCCACTGCTCCTGCCCTAACAATAAGATTTTTTTTTTTTTTTTTAAGAGAGAGGGACAGTGAGAGAGACAGAGAAAGAAAGAAACAACTTTATTTAGTTTTTCACATGGCCTTAGATGCTCCAACACTCTGTTGTGTACATGGGGCTGGGGTTTGAACCCGGGTCCTCATGCTTGCCAGGCAAGTGCCAAAATCACTGAGCCACCGCTCC
The DNA here is from genome assembly GCA_004027875.1 of Aplodontia rufa. Classification (NCBI taxonomy): domain Eukaryota; kingdom Metazoa; phylum Chordata; class Mammalia; order Rodentia; family Aplodontiidae; genus Aplodontia; species Aplodontia rufa. The sequence continues at coordinate 59,694 of PVKS010000636.1, read as the reverse complement.
AGCCCCTAACAATAAGATTTTAATGAATGTGGGACTGGTTGTGTAGCTTCGTAGTAGAGCTCTTGCCTGGTGTGCATGAGGCCCTGGATTCAATCCCTAGCACCACACACACACACACACAAAAGAGTTCAGTGAATGTGTATATTTCTGACAATTGATGATCTATTTTTACTTTTTATTTCAATGTAATTTTTTAAAATAATAATGCATACTTTATTAGATGGGTGTGATGTTTTTAAATAGCACTCTCTTTAGTGCAAATAAAATCATTAATATATATCACAAAAATTTGGGTATATTTTAAATATTCTTCTGGTCTACATTAGCATTGTACAATGCTGTATTAGCATTTTACAAAATATAAGGGTCAATCCTAGTTTTGCACAGTATTGATTAAAGAAAAATACAGTAATCAAATTGTTTAGAACCAATTTTGAAGACATTTCAGTGCTTTTCAAAACTGTTGTGATTTTCAGTAATTTTAGTTAAGAGTACTCATTTTCTATACAATTCCTTAATTTATATTTTACCTTCTTCCACTCCATAGATGACTACATTTCAGCACTTTTAATATGCAGGAAGCATGACACTTGCAAAACAGTACTAAGGAAGGAAATAACTTTTATATTGTACTGATACATACTATAAATTATTTATGACTAGGAAGTTTTAAAAATCATAATTACAGATAAATTGGAATATGAATGGGTATGAGGAAGTAGGATGGTGTAATGATTTGTACCTACAAAGTACTACATTTTTCTATCATAGTAGAATCTAATAAGGAAGATCTATTAAACATTAAGAATATCCTTTAATGTTTAACTTCACAAATAAATGATCTTCAGAATTTAAATCATTCACCCAATTGATACTTACTTACATTTGTATATAAGGCATTGATAAATAATGTAAATTCTGCCTTCAAGTAGTTTAAAGAAATAAAACACGTAGCTTTATTTCAAGAACAAATAAAATAAATCCTTCCTGAATTAAAATTACTTGGAATAATTGTTATAAACAAAAATACTATTGTTATCTCCAGCTGGGAGACTGTAGAATATTACAATAAATTTGGTTACTTGGTTAGTGAAACTTTTTACCAATTAAGAATTTCTATCATAGAAAAAGTAAATTTCAAGAATTTTTAAGTATACAGTATTAAATGACAATATTTGTCATTTTTAGTATTTTAAAAATCTTTTTAAAGTATTTAATCTTTTCAACAACTTCTTTTCTGTTCTTTTGTCTGTAGATTTACTAGTTTAAAGAATTGTCATGTAACCAACAAAATATGTGACTGCTCACTTTGCTTACAATGAGCCTAACATTTTTATTTACACTCCTCCAAAAAGTTAACAACTTACCATCAATGATGACATTCTGTATCAGTTTCCCACCAAGACACCTTAAAGTAGTGGGCAGGGATTTGTTTGACCTTTAGTTCAACCACAGTTTCTATCTGCTATGATAGAAACACTGAAAAAAAAAAAAATACTGTTGATTTTAACAACTTTTGAGAGGAAAAGGTACACTGTCTTAGATATTCCTACAAGGATGTATAAAGATATGAAGTATTTGAATTTGAAATATGATTTTGAAATATATAAAGACATAAATTGTAAAACACTGATTTGCATGCTTGTTTTGTGTTTTTCAGTAAAATTGAAGAGTCATGAAATTGTTTGAGTTAAAGTTTTCCCTGGCTCTTTGTGTTTTAAATAAATAGGCAGTAGATTAAAATACAAGGAGTCTGATTCACACTGAATAAAATTTTAAGGTAACAGTAATAATTTATTCAGTAACCCAAAATAGAAATATGGAGCCATCAATGCTTTTAAAATTTTTCTTTTTGATACCCAGTCTTTAGGCACCAAATACTGATAGTTTTCGGGGTTTTGTGTTTTTGGTTTTTTGAGAGGGACAGTAGAGAGAAAGAGAATCAATTTTAGTTTTTCATGTGGCTTTTGTTGCTCTGACACTTTGTTGTGTATGTGGTGCTGGGGTTCGAACCCGTGTCCTTCACGCTTGCCAGGCAAGCACTGTCACTGCTGAATCACCACTCCAGCCCCAATACTGGTAGTTTTATCTTTTAAATAAACTTGGATTCCTAATATCACTGCATATTTCAGACACAGGCTCATCATTGCCCACATGACAGTAGTCCCCACTTATCCACAGTTTTGATTTCTGCAGTTCGGTTACTTGTGGTCAATCACAGTCCAAAAATAATAAATGGAAAATTCCAGAAATGATGTTTTGAATAACTTGTTAGAGTGTATTGTTTTATTTTATTATTATTAATCTCTTATTGTGCCTAATTTATAAATTAAACTTTATTGTAGGTATGTATGTATAGGAAAAAACATGGTATATATATAAGGTTCAATCAACTCTGTCTGAAGTTTCAGGCATCCTTTGAAGGTCTTGGAACACATCCCCTATGAATAAGGAGGAACTATTGTGTTATAGTGGACTCTAAACTGATCACCTTGCTTTTTATCTTCAAGCTGTCTACTGCCATCAGAGTTCTTATGCTAAAATGCCAATCTGATCATGTGCTCTCCCTGAATAAAAATATTGATTCCTTATCACACATTAAAATGAAATCTGCATCACTACATATGCTCTGAGTTTTGGTTCTCTTTCTGAGGGTGAAAGTGTATTCCACGTCCATTGGTGATACTTAAACTCTTCTGTGGACACTCTTTTCTTCCCTCTCTCTAGAATGCTTACCTTTTTTTTTTCTTTCCTACTCTTTCTACTCACTGTTGAGCTATATTACCTCTTTTTTCCTTTTTATGTAAATGTTCTTGATTCTCTTGCTTTTATTATCTTTTAACAATTTGATTAGCGCTTTCCTCCCTTTTATAGTCCATTAATTTGTGGTGTGTGCCTCACTATTTTTAAATGTCTTTTGGATTAGCAGTTGTAATAGCAATGATATAACTATATCATTGTTTTCAAGAAAGCATCTGAAATAATAATAGATACCATTAAGTACTTGTTCTATGTATGACACTTTGTGAGAATTTAACACATGTAATGTCTGATCCTCACAACACTGTGAAGTAGTACTGTTGTTATTATCATTCCTATTTTACAGAGAAGACTAAAAGATTTTAATAACTTTTCCAGGGTCTTAATGTTAAGAAGTGGCTGGGTGGCCTTCAAAAGGCCTCTTACCCTTCTAAACTAATAAGGCCCACTGTGTTACCCTTTCTGAAGATTGCTTGCATACTAACTAACAAGGTAGCTTCAGTGAAATGAATTTATGATTGTGGGAATTCAGAAATCACTAGATGGATTGAGGGAGATTCTTGGTTTTTTGTAGTGGAAGATGTCTTCATACTCCTGAAATAAAACATATTGTTACCTACTCTATTTAAAGCACAATTGAGTGGCTTTATTGAACTTTTGTTTCCATGATTTGGATAATAAGGGTAAAGATACATACGTTTTAGCTTTATTGATGTATAATTATGTATAACAAATTACACATGCTTAAAGTATGTAATTTGGTAACTTTTGACCTATATATACGACCACAATCAAAATAACTAATATATCCATCATCCCCAAACTGTCCCATCTACCTCATACCTCTGTTTTAGGCAACTAGTGAGCTTCTTTCATTATAGTTTACATATTCTAGAGTTTGATATGAATGGAATTATACCATATGTGCTTTTTTGGTCTGGCTTCATTCACTCAGCATAATTATTTTAACAGTCATTCATATAGTTATGTACATCAGTAGTTCATCCTCTGTGCCTATTTCAAATCGTATTGCTATAGAAAGTAAATAATTGTTTTTGTCCCTCTATTGTGTCTTTTTTTTTTTTTTAAGAGAGAGAGTATTGTCTTACATTTTAGAAAAGATTTAGATAGAACTGATTGAAAATTCTTTGGAGCTTGAAGTCCTTTCTGAGGCTTGTTTTGTTATACTGTGTACAAGTCCTTTAATGTTCCAGACTTACATTTACTTCTGCAGGAATTTAAGTGATTTTCATTTTTAGTGAGTGGTCTTTTCATCCACTACCAATCCAGTGTTAAGCCAAATAGTTAAATTCATTTTACTCACTTGGGGAGTAAATGTACTTCTGAACATTATCTTCTTCATCCTTCCAGGGAATCTTGGGGGAAACTCTTCTTCTTTTCATGTGGAAAGTGACTTTTTTTTTTTTTTTTAAGAGAGAGGGACAGTGAGAGAGAGAGATGAGACAGAATCAATTTTTATTTAGTTTTTCATGTGGCTTTCATTGTTCGGACACTCAGTTGTGTATGTGGTGCTGGAGTTTGAACTCGCTTATTCACGCATGCTAGGCAAGCGCCGTAACTGCCGAGCCATAGCTCTAGCCCCGACAGTGACTATTTCTGAAGTGGTTATTTTAGAACTGGATATTAAGCAATAAAACATTAATTAATCGATTGATTTGAATGACTGCTGTTAATACTACATATGAGCTTAATTTGAATGGGGAGAAAAAGGTGTGTTTCCCATTCAGTTTTGGATGGTTACATTTCAACCATGTTATTTAAGCTTTGTTTTAGTTTGTTTTCTAAAAAACAAAATTGTTAGAAATTCATTATGTACCTCTTCTATTCCCACTAACCTCTTCCCTTTTTAAATTTTCAGGTGGGTATAACCCATATATAGAGATAATTGAACAACCCAGGCAAAGGGGAATGCGATTTAGATACAAATGTGAAGGGCGATCAGCTGGCAGCATTCCAGGAGAGCACAGCACAGACAACAACCGGACATACCCATCTATCCAGGTACGGGACCCTGCTGTGTCTGTCTCATTTTTAATTGAGTCATATTTTAGCTACAGCAGTTTTATTAACGGCTCATTTTTTTCAGATACCTCTATAGTCTCTTCTTTTATTCCCTTTTTTCTTTTTAATTAATCTGTATTAGATCAATGGGTAGGGACATTTCTTAAATACAGTCTTCTCTGATGTAGATTGTTATATTTGTTTTTAATCTAAGTAGAGTACATTGGCAGCTTTTTGGATCATGATGACCCCTTTCATGGAACACAATGCATTTAATGAGGAAACAGTATTCTCTACATATGGAGGTGAGGGAAAGTACTGTGTAGATAAAATGTGGATTTCAGAACTGAATCAGAATTCTTCCTGCAGTCTCTTAATCTAGGGGCTCTAGCAAGGGAGAACAACATTTTTTCTCATTTTTTCTTACCTTTATTGCCTGAATCTGGTACTCTGCATCATTTAAAATATATGACTTTATAAATATGGCTTTTTTCATACTAGCATAAATTTCAAAAGTAGCTTTTTTATTGAAAATGCCTTTGATAAATATACCGTATTTATATTTATAAGATATACTATGTTCATAATTTATATTTGTAAGTTATATTTCACTTGCCTTTTAATTTTTTTATCCTTTAAATACCAATTTAAAAGCTTAATAGCAAGGTGGGCACAGTGATACATGCCAGTCTCTGTTACTTGGGAGTCTGAGAGAGAGGATCACTTGAATCCTGAAATTCAAGACCAGTCTGAGCAAAATAGCAAGAGCTCATTTTTAAAAAAAGAAAAACGCCTAATAGCAAAGTGAATTTTGAAAAGTGGTATTTAATCTTTCATCAACAGATTTTTTTTTTAAGGGAGGGACAGTGAGAGAGAAAGAGAGAATCAATTTTATTTATTTTTCCATCTGGCATTTTTTTTCTCTGACAGTGTGTGGTGCTGGAGTTCGAACCCGGACCCTTGCACATTCCAGGCAAATGCTCCGACCACTGAGCAACCAACCTCTCCAGACCCTCATTAACAGATCTTAATTCACTGTTTTTTTCCTTTCTTTCTTTTTTTAAGAGAGAGGGACATTGAGAGAATCAATTTTTATTTATTTATTTATTTATTTATTTATTTTTTAGTTTTTCATGTGGCTTTCTTTGCTCTAACACTTCATTGTGTACCTGGTGCTAGGGTTTGAACCCATGTTCTTGTGCATGCCAGGCAAGCGGCATACCTGCTGAGCCACTGCTCCAGCTCTTAATTAACTCTTTTATAACTACACTGTTTAGAATAAGATAATGCTGGGGCTGGGGTGGTGGCCAGGCAGTTATAGCGCTTGCCCGGCATGCACAAGTACATGGGTTCAAACCCCAGCACCCACATACACAACCAAGTGTCAGAGCAATGAAAGCCATGTGAAAAACTCTATAAAAATTGATTCTCTCTCTCTCTCTCTCTCTCTCTCTCACTGTACTTCTCTCTTAAAAAAAAAAAAAAGAATAAGATAATGCCAAAATTTTGTATTAAATTCCTACTTTTTTATTTTTGGTACCAGGGATTGAACCCAGGGACACTTAACCACTGAGCCACATCCCCAACCCTTTTTTATATTTATTTTGAGACAGGGTTTTACTAAGTTGCTTAGGGCCTTGGTAAATTTCTGAGGCTGGCTTTGAACTCAGCGATTCTTCTGTCTCAGCCTCCCAAGTTGCTGGGATTACAGGTGTGCGCCACCACACCTGGCTTATTTATTTATTTTTAACTAACATATAAAACATAAAATTTATACATACAAATAATATACTTTGTAATGTTTGATACATATATGCATTGAATTAATTTTAAGAGCGAGAGAGGGACAGTGAGAGAGAGAAAATCAATTTCATTTAGTATCAAGTTGCTTTCATTGCTCCAACACATTGTTGTGTATGTGATGCTGGTGTTTCAAACCACATCATCGCATATGCCAGGCATGCACCGTAACCACAGAGCCACAGCTCCAGCCCTGGTTACCTCTCTTTCACCCACAAAGGCAACAGATGCTTCCTGGATATTGTTCAAATTATGTTTAAGTTCAGATTTATGGATTTTAATGTCCTCTAACTGGTAAGCCACTCAGTCTACTTTACCCTGCACCCTTACAGTATTCTGGCTTTTATATTCCCTGCTTGTTCTTACAAATTTACTAGCTTCAGAGGTAAACATTAGTTCCTCTCCATCTCAGTGTCCTCCTGCCTCTCCCAGGCTAACAACTCCTCTGTACTGAGTGTTCTAGGTGTTACTATTTGTGTGAAACTTCATCTCCTTAAACTCAGCTTGATTTATTACTTATTACACAGGGAACACTGGAGATTTGCTTACTGATTGACAGTATTTTTGTGAAATGAAATGTTGCATGTTAAGTAAAATTATAATTATGTGCTATCATTTCTAGTGGGGCTTAAATATATATTTTCAGGGATGTTTATGATATGATAGTACCTCTAAGATCAAGGCATTTAGTGACCTAACATTTTTAGCATTTCCTCGTGCTCTATGATAAAAAATTATGGTATAATTTTACTTGTTTTAAAAGAAAAATAAACTGTCAGATGATATGATCATTTGAAATTAGGGCAGAAAATAATATGCCCAGCAGCTGAGAGGTAAGTCCCTACTAGTATTATCTGAAAAGTTTCATCTCTACTGCAGTTTTTGGTCAGTTGAACTTTATTTATCCACTACTAATTGCATTATATAAAGTGAACTGTCATTTAATAAATCAGTTCTTAATGAGATATATTTGTGAATCATATTTAATTCCTGATTTTTCAGATTATGAACTATTATGGAAAAGGAAAAGTAAGAATTACATTAGTAACAAAGAATGACCCATATAAACCTCATCCTCATGATTTAGTTGGAAAAGACTGCAGAGATGGCTACTATGAAGCAGAATTTGGTCAAGAACGCAGGCCTTTGTTGTAAGTACATGATCACAAATGTCTTTAGGAATAGGATAAGCACAGGATGTTCTGTTTTCTATCCATGACCATCTGTTATTACTTTTTAGCAGAATAATTTTTCATACTATTTACTATAGTGTACATTTTAAGTTTTATACCATTTGCATTAGAACTAGACTTTTCATTCTTCATTAGGAGACACGTTAGCATGTGATAGTTGCCAGGATACTTCTTTATATTATTAAAGGTAAAAATAAACTTTGTGTTGTGATTTTTCTCAGTTTGAATAATTCCTGAAATGTTTACTCTATTTTTTCATATAGTTAACTTTAAAACTTGCCACATATGAGAAAATCAATTGGAAAACTAGGATTTATTAAGAAAGTGGCAGGTTTATAAAATTAACATACAACGAAAGTTCTAAGATAAAAAGTATGTAACTCATCATGTTGGTAAGGCTATCAGAAGATGAGTTCACTCAGCATGTTACTATAAGTTAATAGAAGCTTTTTGATAGGCAGTTTAATGGCTACATAGCAAAAGTCTAAAAAATACAAATGCACCTTGAACCAGCAGTTCCACTTCTAGGAATTTATCCTCGGGGAAATTATTGTGCATGTTCAAATATTTAGCTATAATGAGGTTTATTATAACTTTGTTTGTAATGACAAAGAGTTATAAATAAGAAATAAAATGGTACAACCAGGTATGGTGGTGCACCCTGAAGTAGGAGGATCGCAAGTTCAAAGCCAACCTCAGCAATTTAGCAAAGCGCTAAGCAACTTACACCCTTTCTCAAAATAAAAAGGACTGGGGATGTGGCTCAGTGGTAAAGAGCCCTGGGTTCAATCCCTGGTAACAAAATAAATAAATATTAAGAAGTAAAAAATAAAAATGGTACATCCATGTAGTGTATTCCAGTATAGCCATAAAGTTAACATTGTAAACATGTCTGTTGGTATGCAAAAGAAATTCATAGTCATCTAGATAAATAAAATGTTTTAAAGCAAGATATGAAGAAATATTTTAGTTTTGTTTAAAATAACCTTATACATATACATGGTAGTATATATACTAAGGCATTAATAGTACTTGTCTTTGGGTTGGTAGGATTATGGGGTTTTAGGTTGCTGTTTTTGACATATAATTCATTTTTGTAATGAACATTTATTGCTCTTGGGAAAAAAATGAAACTAATTACAACAGAAAATATTAGTAGTTTCCTCATATTTTAGTAATAACTTTTTAGAAAATACATTTTAAATGTTCCTCTTATTAATAACAACACAAAACATAAATATCTAGTAATACACACTTGGTAAGAACTGTTTCCTATCTATATTATTTGACCTCCCAACAACATTTTGAACTTTTGATCACTCCATCTTGAAATATTCTCTTTTTTGATTTCTGTGAGAACACACTTGTTTTACTTCCTTCATTTCTGGCTTTTCCTTCTTTCTTATTGTAGGCAGTTAAATTTTTTGATTACTTCAATTATCACAATTATGACTTTTATGGTTACCCTACTTCTATTCCCAATCTTATTGAGGATTACCTAGGATATTTAACATGAATAACATGCATAGTATTTTCATGTTAACTTGTTTTGTGAAGCACTGGGCAAGAAATCTACAAAGGTAATGATGTATCTTACTCAAAATATCCTTTCAGGAGATATTTTCAGATGATCTCAGTTTTTTCCATTCTTGGTGATATTATTTGGTTTTCTATTGTAAAGAAGAGTTTTCCTTTTTTCTTTCTCTGTTTCAGTCAGCTTATATTCTTGAATTCTTGTATTCATTGTATTATAGACCATTCGTGGCATTATTTTGATTTTCAGATGGACCCGGGTTTGATTAACACGTAGCCCTTCAGACTCTCGTAGCCTTCCCAGATGTCTCCATGTTTTCCCTTGCACTCCTTTTCTTTCTGATACAACAATGTGCTCTACACTTGTACTTTTCTTGCTCCAGCCCTCATATCATCAATTTTTCCCCCCAAGGTCTCATTGGTCCTTTCCCTAGGGAATGGTATTTGGTCTTGCTCTTAATGTTCTTTTAAATGTCTCAAAAGTACCTCAAATAGAATATGCCAAAAACATAATCTTAATCATGACCACAGCTCTTTCCCCTCAAAATAGATTTCCTTCTAATGTACCTTGTCTTAGTGGTTGCTATAAAACCCCAAACATAGGTGTTATCCCTGGTACCCCTCACACCTATGTGAATCATTAATACCTCCAAAATAGCTCTTTTTTTTTCTTTTTCTTTTTTTTTTTAAAGAGAGAGGGACAGTGAGAGAGACAGACAGTTTTTCATGTGACTTTCATTGCTCTGACACCTAGTTGTGTACATGGTGCTGGGGTTTGAACCCATGTACTCGCACATGCCTGGCAAGCGCCCTAACCACCGAGCCACCACTCCAGCCTCTCGAAATAGCTCTTGAATTTATCTGTATCACTCAGTGAAATCCATCACCACCATAGTATCAACTCTAAATTTGAGTTGCTGGAATAGCCTGTGCCAAGTGGACTTTACTCTTTTTTTGATCTCTTCCCTTCAGTTTTACTTCACTAATAGCCAGAGTGATTTTTTTTTTTTTTTTAAAGAGAGAAGGAGACAGAGAGAATCAATTTTTTTGAAATTGAGTTTTTCACATGGCTTTTGTTGCTCTGACACTTAGCTGTGTACGCGGGTGCTGGGATTTGAACCCCCATACTTGTGCATGCTAGGCAAGCGCCATAACTGAAGAGCTACCACTCCAGCCCCCAGAGTAACTTTTGTTTTTGTAAGAGAGAAGGACAGAGAGACAGAGACAGAGAGACAGAGACAGACAGAATCAATTTGTATTGAGTTTTTCACATGGTTTTCATTGCTCTGACATTCAGTTGTGTACGTGGGTGCTGGGGTTTGAACTCGTGTACTTGTGCATGCTGGGCAAGCTGTAACTGCCAAGCCTCAGAGTGATCTTTTAAAATACAAATTGAATAATTATTTCCCTGCTTAAGACATTTTAATGGTTTTATGTGGCTCTTGGAATAGGGATAGCATTCCTTTTGTGGCCTACAAGATCTCCTAGCCCACCTGTATTTCTAGCCTTCTGTTGGACTGTGCTCCCCCTGCCTGATCTCTGTACTTCCATCACAAAAGCCTGCCTTTATTTTCCTCTGCTAACAGGGCTCTTCTGTATGGGCCATTGCATTAAGTCTCTTTCCTCTCCTCTTCCCCTAGTTTAGTTCTATTCATATTAAGAATTACTTCCTATAGGAAGCCTGACTGCTCACCCTGAATTGGTCCACTGTCTCCTAGCATAGGTTTCCATAAATCATGTATATATCCTTTATAAAACTTGTCATGATTTCAGTTAAGCATTTTGTGTGTGTGTGATTATTTAATAGCTATCAGAATGTCCAGATTAGAGGTTAGCAGACTTTTTCTATAAAAGACTAGATAGTAAAGGTTTTAGGCTTTGCAGGCCTTATGGTCTTTACTGTAACTACTCCACTCTGCTGTTGTATCATGAAAGCAACTGCAAATGATACATAAGGGAGTATGACTGCATTCTGCTATGATTTTTTTAAATAAAAACAGGTAGTATGCTGGATTCTACCCAGGGTTTATAGTTTACTAACCTCTGTACCAGACTGTAACTCCGTGAAGGGAAGAATTGCATATCCCCATTACTTTCCAGAGTTTTTATTTTATAGTGGGAATGCCAAAGTTTGTTCAGTGTGAATAATGAACAAATGAATATTTGATTCAAATGACCTGTGTAGTCCTGGTTTTAGTGAGAATTTCAAAAATCCTCATTAGTTCTAATATTATTAGCAACCATTCAGATGAAACAAAATTATGAAGTATATAAGTATATTAGAATGAAGAATTCTTTAAAATCTTTTGTCAATGAAAAAGTAAAAACCAAATTAAGAATATTTCACAGAAGAGGAATACTTTTGAAGAAGAGGACTGTAGTTACAGAATTTCAAGAAAATTAAGAATTCATGATTTATGTTACAGTGTTGGAGGTAGAAGAAGCAAATGTGATATTTTAGGTTCTAACACAAGCATGAATGTTCAGAGCTTGAACATAAGGCAGCAGAAGCATGGAGAGAGAAAAACAGGGCAGCCTCTGGTTGCAGGTCCATGTGAAGTTTGAACAAATGGTAATGTTATTATAATTGAGTTTTGCTTCCTTATTCACACCCACCCAATTTTAATGATGTCATGGTTTTTCCATGTGGGAACAAGTATGACTGAGTGGTGGTGGGGGAGTTCCCCCTACCATCATCTGTACTACACATATGCAAATTAATAACTTTTGTAGCTATGGAGAAGTTTTCCATAAATGACATTTTGAAACTTTTGTTAAATATTATTGTTAGTATTAAACCTCTTTCTAATAAAAAATACATTTCAATACTTTCTATTTTTTTAAGAGAAATGGAGAGAATGAGAGAGAGAATACATTTTTATTGATTTTTCATTTGGTTCTGGTTAATCTGACATCCAGTTATGTGTGTGGTGCTAGGGTTCAAACTTGGGTCCTTGCACATGCCAGGCAAGTGCTGTCACCACTGAGCAACCACTCTTGCCCCACTTCTTTTTTCAATACATTCTTATAGTAACCTCATGTATTATGGCACAAAATATATTCCATAGCTATTGACTGTATAGTCAAAAATCTAATCTCTGGCAGGACTGGGCAGGCAGCGTAATGGGTGGTATTGATCAGCTTTAGGAGAACTAGCAGGCACTGCAGCAAACTGGAGAGCCCTGCATCAATGGGGCCACTGACACTCAGCCACTGCCAGTTGTTTCTGTGCCAACCCACATTGCCAAACCTCTAACATGTTCAAGACAATCCAGAATTCCAGATTTTCATGTGCAATTACTTTATTTTTTTTTTCTAAAGAAAGAGGGACAGTGAGAGAGGAGAGAATCAATTTTATTTAGTTTTTCATGTGGCCTTTGTTGTGTATGTGGAGTTGGGGTTCAAACCCACGTCCTAGCGAATGCCAGGCAAGTGCCACAATTGCTGAGCCACTGCTCCAGCCCCCAATTACTTTTTTTTTTTTTTAAAGAGAGAGGGACAGTGAAAGAGAAACAATTTTATTCAGTTTTTGAAGTGGCTTTCGTTGCTCCGAGACTGTGTTGTGTACATGGTGCTGGGGTTTGAACTTGTGCACTCGTGCAAGCCAGGCAAGCACTATAGCTGCTGAGCCACTGCTCCAGCCCCAATTACTTGATTTTTAAAGGTAGGCAACACTTCTACAGACTCAGCAAAACATACTCATGAACTGGGAGGACTATGGGAATCTTTTTATACCTTTTGTTTTATATGATCAAATTACACAGATTTTACTGATTTGATCATGAATTTGGGAGGTGAATTTTTGCTTTTTGGTGTTACTTTCCTGTTAATCTGTTTACTTTAGTGTATTTGACAAAGGCATATTGGTAAGATATAATTAGAAAATAACATAAAAATGTATGTATATTTTTCTTTTAGCAGTTCTTTTAGAAATATAACCTTACTTCTTTTTATTCTCCCATGTTGAGCATAGCAATTAGAAACAGTTCATGATTCAGTATCTCCATCCAACAACATGATGTCTTCTCAGTGTGGGACATGCTTGGTTTCTGTAGTTTTCTTTTTGTTTAACTAGAATACAGTTTTGAAAGTTTAATCTTTTCTTCCTAGTTTTCAAAATTTGGGTATTCGATGTGTTAAGAAAAAAGAAGTAAAAGAAGCCATTATTTCAAGAATAAGTTCAGGAATCAATCCTTTCAATGGTAAGTATCATTTTAGTTATCAGTGAAGAGTGCCCTGGTTTTCTTTGAATGTGACCTTCCTTATGCCATTCTTCCAAGAGGCAATTCATATTCTCTTTTGTGAATGTTGAATAGGAACTGTGGTTATAAGATACTGGAACATATTTAATTCAAGGGCATATTTATCAGTAAAACTTAGTCCCAAATGTAGAAGTAATAATATAGAAATAGTATAAGCCACACAAAATATTTTCATAATATATTTGTTTATATGCCTAGATATTTACTATTTCGTGGATTTTATTTGGGATGAAGCATTTATACTTATGGCATTATCTAGTTATGGCTTCTGGCACTTTCTAGAACTCTATATTGTTTGAATAGGTAAAGATTACTGAGCCAGATGCTGGCATTCTGTAATAATGGTCGTCTTCATTCTAACATGTTCAGCAGCTACTTAAATAGGCATTCAGGAATTAAATGACTATAAAATTTACAAAGAATAGATTTATTTGTCATATTTAAGACATGCTTGTATTGTTGTTTTGTGTTTTTAGTGGATTATAAAAATAATTTAAAGGATATAGTGATTTACAGATGGGTATTATTTTTATGAACCATAGGATATGTATCTCTTTTTTTTAAGTCTTTATTTTTTGTACTATTTAGTATAAAGCTTAAAGCAAAAGCCCCCTACCTCTCCTTCTGGCTCACTTGCCAGAGAAGACTACTGTTAAGTTTGATGTATATTTTTTTTAGAATTTCCTTTATACATGTATAGTCATAAATAGACACACACACACACACACACACACACATATATATATATATTTTTTTTTTTTTTAAGAAAGGGCAGTGAGAGAGAGAGAATGAATCAATTTTTTATTGAGTTTTTCACATGGCTTTCGTTGCCCCGACACTTAGGTGTGTACTCGTGCATGCTGGGCAAGCGCAGTAACCGCTGAGCCACCACTCCAGCCCCAATATATATTTTTTTATGTAAAGGGAGTCATGCTGTGCTTATCTTCTACTGCTTCATTTTTTTCTACTCAGGATTATATCTTAAATATCTTGTCAGTACTCACAGGTCTATTTTATAATTTTAACAGATTATTCTGTTTGAATGGACTGTAATTTGTTTACCTAGTAATTTTAATGTACTTCTGGGCTGCTTTCTTTTTTTTTTTCTTTAGGGCTGAGGATCGAACTCGGGACCTTGCGTATGCTAGGCAAGCGCTCTACCACTGAGCTAAATCCCCAACCCCTGGGCTGGGCTGCTTTCATTTTAAGAAGCTCCATGGAGGGGCTGGAGTGATGGTTTGGTGATTACGGCTCTTACCTGGCATGCGAAAGTACATGAGTTCAAACTCTAGCACCGACGTACACAACGAAGTGATGAGTAATGAGGGTTACTTGAAAAACTATTGCTTCTCTCTTTCTCTCACTGTCCGCTCTTTCTTTTTTTCTTTTCTTTCTTTTTTTTTAAAGAGAGAGGGACAGTGAGAGAGACAGAGAGAGAGAGAAACAACTTTATTTAGTTTTTCACATGGCCTTCATTGCTCCAACACTCAGTTGTGTACATGGTGCTGGGGTTTGAACCCGGGTCCTCGTGCTTGCCAGGCAAACGCTGAAACCGCTGAGCCACCGCTGCAGCCCACTGTCCCCTGTTTCTTTAAAAAAAAAAAAAAAAAGCAGCTCCATGGAATATACACTTTGAGCTTTTGTGTGATTATTTCCTTAGGATAAATTTTCTGAAGTGGCAAATTTCTGGGTCAAGATTATGCTCACTTAGAGCTTTGATTCATTGTCAAATTAAAGTCAGACTTTTAAATTAAAGATGTCATTCAAGTCTAGATGCAGTATAAAACAAGGAGATTGTTAATAGCTATTACTTATTAAGGACTTCTCATATGTCAGAAAAAATGTCACAAGCTTTATGTACAGTGTTTTATGGAATCATTGAAACAACATTGCTTTATAGAAGGGAAAAACCAAAGCTTTGGTCATATGACTGTCCCAAATCATGCCCAAATATATCTGTCACTTCTGTGGAATTTTTTGTTTGTTTTTTTCTTCTTTTTGGCAGTCCAGAACCAGGCATGATATTACAACATTCACATAGCACTTAAGGTGATCTCTGCTATGTACTAAGTGCTCTACATATTTTACTGGTACAATTTGTATCTCCATTGTGTAAATAAGAAAATGGAGGCTTAGAAAAGCTAAATGATTTGTTCTAGGTCATATAACTGATGAGTGGTGAAGGCAGAATTAGAATACAGGTAGGATGGCTGCAAGGTTTATGGTCTTAACAACTCTTCCATGCTGTCTAGATGAGTATAGATTTGGGAAAGAAATGATCCTGCAGTTGATCCTTCAAAGTATTTGTTTTCTACTGTTAAGGTTTTTTTGTTTTGCTTGTTTAATGTGTTTGGGGTCTAAGCCAGGGCCTTGCACATAACAGGTAAGCATTCTACCTCTGAGCTACATCCCCAGTTTGTTTTTGTTTTAACATCCATTCCTTCCTCCAGCCCTTTTTCTACTTCCCTAGTTTAGGAACTCATAATCTCATAATTTGAGTTTTAGTAGGTTTTCCCCGTTCAAATATGCCTGAAACAGGTCTTTATGATAATATTATGATACAGATCTTATAGTGGCTTCTTATATAGTTTAAAAACTAAATGACCCCTACATTCAAAGACACCTATGTAAAGTTCTGACATCTCTCCTATTGTCTCTTCAGCTGCTTCTCTTTGTGAACCCTTAATGATTCCAGAAAAACTGTTTTGCTCACCCACTTACATCATCTCATCCAGTCTCTCTAGTCTTCTCACTGATACTGTAGAAATGTAAGCTTGCATCATTTTTAACCTTGACATTGTTGACAGCCTCTAAACTTGTGTTCTCAACTTTATCCTCAATGTTCCTCCAAGCATCCAAAACATCCTAAACCAGTGTGATCATTTCAGAACTCTGCTTATCATTCTTCAGTGGGTCCAAAGCAACTTCTGCAATGGTTCTTAACTTGAACATGCACCGGAAACCCATGGTACTCATCTATTTATTTATTAGAGAGAGAGGGCGGTGAGGGAGAAAGAGAATCATTTTTATTTAGTTTTTCATGTAGCTTTTGTTGCTCCTACACTATGTTGTGTATGTGGTACTGGGGTTCAAACCCAGGTCCCCGTGCATGCCAGGCAAGCACTTTAACGGCTAAGCTACTGTTCCAGCCTCCCATAGTACGTACTTACTTACTTACTTATTTATTTTTTTAAAGAGAGAGAGAGAAGCAATCTTTATTTAGTTTTTCATGTGACTTTCATTCCTGGGACACTTCATTGTATACATGGTGCTGGGGTTTGAACTCAGGTACTCGCACACGCCAGGCAAGCGCCATAACCACTGAGCCACTGCTCCAGCCCCCATACTACTCATTTAAAATGTAGATTCCAGGCCACCTTTCCATGCCTGGTGTGGGTCCTGGGAATCTGCATTTTAAAAGCACATTTAGATTAGTGTTTCTTCTTTGTGACTCACAGTAAAAAAATAGATTTTCATTCTATACTCAGCACACACACACACACACCACCTTTACTATAGTACCCTTACTATAAGCATTATACTCTCCACTCTGTTCCACTCCCTCCTTCTCTTCCTTCCTTCCTTTTTTCCTTCCAGAAACTGCTTGTCCAGTTCACTAAGTTAATTTCATGACCAGTAGGTTCCAAGCTACAATTAGAAAATCTCTGCCCCTAGGTGATTCTGATACAGGTAAACCATGACCACATTTTGAGAAACTGATTTGCTTGCTGAATTCAGCTTCTCAAACATGACATTCAAAACTCTTCATAATCCAATTCTTTTTTCCCATTCACCCATTCCTCTGCCTCAACCTCCTTTTCACTATCACTGATTATACACATGTGCACTTTGGCTTTGCCATTCTGAACTGTCTATACTGTTGGGAGAACCATTTTTTTTCTTGCAACTGAACTTTTATACATGCAGTTCCCTTATATGGAATGCCCTGATTTCCTTGATGAACTCTTCCTGCTCTGACTTCATGTCTGAGGATCACTTCCTGTTTAAGCTTTTCTTGTCCTTCATCGATAAAACTAAATATTCCCTGTTTTCCCAAAGTGCTTGTATTTATTTCTAATATGGTTTGCTGTAATTTTGTTTACATGTTTCTCCTTCACAAAATCATGAGACTGTAGAGGGTGGGAACTGTCTTCTGTGTATATCTGTTCCCTATTCTAGTGTCTGGCACATGGTAGTGACTTAATTAAAATTTGTTCAGAGAATAAATGAACAAATGAATGAATATGACTTGTTTGTATTGTCTACCAAAAATATTCAATATATTATTTTTCTTACCTGAAGTCCCCTGAAAACCTTCTCAGTTCACTTGGGCCCCAGGTAATATTCTGCTAATTTTATCATTTGGTCAGCAGACTCAGTATAATTCCAAACAATCCCTTCTCTTTCCTTCATTTTTTCCCCCCAAAAAAACAGGCCCTGGCACATGCTAGGCAAGTGCTCTACCATTGAGCTGTACCCCCCTTTCCCCTCCCATATCTTGACTTTCTGATTCTTCATGATTTTTTTTTAGCTCTCTGATGCCTTTAGAGGAATTTTGTTTCATATTTTGTCCACCCTTTTTAGTTCTTACAATAGAGTTGGTCCCAATTACATATCATCTGCCATTACCGAAAATAGAATCTCTTTTATTAACTTTTACTTGTTTTCTTCAGCAGCTTATAAGCTATCTAAATGATAACTCAACATTACTTTTTCAGTCACTCATAAATTGAGGAAATGCATAATACCCATTATGTGTAAATTACTGTGTTCTCTATCTAGTGAAAATACAAGAATGCATCAGACACTCATTCTTACTCCCTGGAACTTTTTCTGATAGAATAAAAGAGGCACGCATAAATGATTATCATGTAAAAGAAAACTTTCAGTGCATAAAAAAATCTATTGGTCAAGTGCTCCACTGCTTCAGAAGGTGGGACATTTCTTCCATTCTGAAGGATGAGGTTAGGCTTTGTAGAAAAGAAGCTCAGTGCTGAGTCCTAAATCGGGTAAAAATAAGTATCACTTGTGATTCCCATTCTGTGCAGAAATGAAAGTAATTTTGATGCAGTAATTGTATTTCTACCTATATTGGGGAAAATTCAAAGCAAAATCCTATAAAGAATGATCCTAAAAGAAGAATTAGGTATAATTTCTTCCCTTTGATAGAACCAATGTATGAGAAAATTTTTTTAAATTTTGGTTTGTTTACCAGTGGAATTTTTCTTTTATACATCATTTTAAAATATTTTAAGTAAACTTTTTTTTTTAATAGCAAGGTAGAGAATGAGAGAGAATCAATTATATTTATTTTTCCATCTGGCCTTTGTTTCTTCAACACTCAGTTTTGTATGTGGTATTGGGGTTTGAACCTGGATCCTTACACTAGCCAGGCAAGCACTCTAACCCCTGAGCTGCTCCAGCACTTAAGTGAACTTTTATGGAAGTTTAAAATCCACCTAAATGTATTCTCCCATGTAACCTCAACATAAGGAATTCTCCATCATCCCTCAAAATTTCCTTTATCCCTTTCTGTCAGTTCCCTCCCCAATCTCTGCCCCAATCAACTACTTTCTGTTACCATACATTGTTTTTGTAGTTTCTTATAAATGGAAGTATACAGTCTGTTCTTTTTTGTCTAGTTCTTTTTGCTCAGCATGGTGTTTTTTTTTTTTTAAGAGGGAGAGAGTAAGAGAATCAATTTTATTTATTTTTCATCTGGCCTTTGTTTTCCAGACACTTAGCTGCGTGTGCGGTGCTGGGATTTGAACCTGGTTCTCACCCATGCCAGGCGAGCATTCCAACCATTGAGCTACTTCTCTAGCCCCCGGCACATTTTTTTTTTTTTTTTTTAAAGAGAGAGGGACAGTGAGAGAGAGAGAGAGAAAGACAATTTTATTTAGTTTTTCATGTGGCTTTCGTTGCTTGGACGTTTGGTTGTGTACGTTGTGCTGGGGTTTGAACTCGTGTACTTGCGGCGCCCGGCAAGTGCCGTAACCTCTGAACTACTACTCCAGCCCCCCCACCCATGGTGTTTTTGAAGTATATCCATGTTGGGGGCATATATTCAGTTTATTCCTTTTTATTGTATGGTTTTGTATAGTATTCCTTTTTATTGTATTACTCCACTGTATGGTTATACCAGTCTATCCATATACATAGATTTGTTTTTACATTTGTCAGGAGTACTTAGCTACTCATTGTGTTTCTTTGTGTATGCTGATTACTCATCTTTGAAAATGAGAGACTAATATCTTGAACTCTAAATTTATAATGCTATAAAACTTGATTTTGAAGAGTGAGACCTTATTGCGTCCTTAATGATGCCAGAAGAGTATGCTGCTGTGATACAGGTGTTGGCATCAGCATTTGACTTTTTAGTTGTACAACTATGTTCTTGTAGACTCAACTGTTAGGCTTGAGATGTTGATAATGAGACATTTCAATGTTGTGATAATTACTGAAACTATGTGAGTGACATCAAATAAAAACAGTACAAAATTTATTAGTGATTGCCTGTAATACTAAGGAATTTGGTTAACTGATTTTTTTCAAACTTAACATTTTAAATTTTAATGTCATAAAATAAGTGTGTTCAAATTTAAAATTTATGAAATTTAATTTAATGTGTATATTTAATGCTTTTAAAATATGGCTATGTTGGTTATGATTTATTTCTATAGCTTATGATATTCTTTGAAAATGCAGTAATGTATTCTGTTCAAACTGGGTGTCTTTTCAAACATCAATATAACAAACTGTCCTGATGCTTATTCTGTCGAGTTTTTATATATTTTTTCAGAACTGCAAAATTTTCCTGCTAGTTTAAAAAAAAAAAAACAAACTTAATTTGCACATGAAGTGTCTTATGCCAGATGTAAGCTAGCTGGTATCTTCTTGGCATTTCATCTCTAAAGTGTTGATCTAAATTTTGGTAAATATTCCTGTGTATGTAATTTCTGTGTGGAGTGTGAGTGAAATTTTCTAGTAGGGTTTAATTTTTAAAAGTATAATCTCTGGTTTCGGTAATCTGAGATTAAATTTCCACCCTACCACTTAGCTGTGTAACTTTGGACAAATAGTTTCATCCCTTTAAAATCTGCTCCTCATCTGTAAGACTAGGGATGATAATAATTCCTGGAAGATTTATATTGGACCAAATACAAATTTGTTGAATGAATATCTCTCTGTGTTGTATAACTTGCACCCATTTTTTTAGAAAATCAATTTGTTATTAGTGTCATTTTGGGGTTCTAGTCTAAGTCCCAGCTTACTAGAATAGTTACTTCCTGGGCAGGGCTATGATTTATCAAATACTGTTAGATAATGACTACTTGATAATAATAAAAGCCTTTCTTGAGATTGGGTACATTCTACCTTTGTTAGTACAGATTTGGTTGCTACTCAAGGTTATTGGATATAATGGGTGGGGAGTAAGACCTAACAGGATTTTAATTGTGTGACTATTCAGCATTCTAAAAAATATTTGTATACCTTTCAGTCCCTGAACAACAGCTGCTTGATATTGAAGATTGTGACCTCAATGTGGTGAGACTGTGTTTTCAAGTTTTCCTCCCTGATGAACATGGTAATTTGACAACTGCCCTTCCTCCTGTTGTCTCCAACCCAATTTATGACAACCGTAAGTGCTTTATTTACTTTCTTGTATTTGTAGTCTTAGCTTGATTTTTTTTTCAAAGAGAGAGGGTACAGTGAGAGAGAGAAAGAGAGAATCAATTTTATTTAGTTTTTCATGTAGCCTTTGTTGCTTGGACACTTAGTTGTATATGTAGTGCTGGGGTTTGAACTTGGGTCCTCACACCTGCCAGGCAAGTGCCGTAACCGCTGAGTTCCAGCTACATATTTTATTACATGCCTATATCATAATTTTATTAAATCATTATTGTTTCATGGGACATTTGGTTTGTTTCATTCTTATTGTTTTCATTTTGCCCTAACGCATTTTATTGCAATAAATATCTTTGTATATATATATCTCATGGAAACATTACTCTGGCATAAATTACCAGAAGTGGAAATATTGACAAATGCCAGATCAAAAGATACAGAAATTTATCATTTGAAAGGACGTGGCACTACCTTCCAAAATATTTTAACTGCATGCACACAAAAAAATATTTATTCATCAATGGTGTATTACTATACATGTAGACAGATAGTGGGACATAGGGTTGTAACTGTAGATCATATCATAGTATCCTTGTTGTGAATGGCAGGGAGAAGTATTGTAATCGTACTGGCTAGATAAAGGAAACATGGCATTGCATTGTCCTAGGGACATGGTCAGTAATTTTAGAGGATTAATCTAGCTGTAGCAATGGCACACACCTGAAACCTTAGCAACTTAACAAGACTCTCAGCAAGTTAGAGAGACCCTATCTCGGTAAAAAACAGAAAGGACTAGGATGTAGATCAGAGGTAACGCACCCATTGGTTAAATGCCCAGAACCAGAATAAAAAAAAAAAATGATTACTCTTGTGACAGTATGTAGGACGGATTGGAAAAATCAGAATTTAGAAGCAGGGAGATTTATTTAGAGAAAATGTCATTGCCTAGAAATGAGTCATACAACTCTAAAGCAAAAGCAGTTAAAAAAGAAAGGGACAGTTGTGGATTATTAATGTGTTTATTTACTTCTATCTGTACATTAAAACTTTTATCTATTTTCTAAATGATTTCCCTCAAACCCTCCCCCTTATAAGAGAATAAAATGTATTACTAAGGTAGAAACTCATTTTAAAAAGTCTTTTACACTTAGGTGCCCCAAATACTGCAGAATTAAGGATTTGTCGTGTAAACAAGAACTGTGGAAGTGTCAGGGGAGGAGATGAAATATTTCTACTTTGTGACAAAGTTCAGAAAGGTATTTATTTGTTTTGTTTGTCTCATTGAATTCAGAACATATTTTAGATTAATAGAAGCAGTTTACTTTGTTTTTCCATTGTTATTCCTTTGGCTTCTTACTCACTAGATGACATAGAAGTTCGTTTTGTGCTGAATGATTGGGAAGCAAAAGGTATCTTTTCACAAGCTGATGTCCACCGTCAAGTAGCCATTGTTTTCAAGACTCCACCATATTGCAAAGCTATCACAGAGCCAGTAACGGTAAAAATGCAGCTGCGGAGACCTTCTGACCAGGAAGTTAGCGAATCTATGGATTTTAGGTATCTGCCAGATGAAAAAGGTATGAGACTTTGGTAGTAATGATTTATATATTTCTTAAAGTTGATCCTTCTACATTGTAAGATACATTTGAGTCATTATGTGTATTCATAACTTATATTTATTTTCCTGAAAGTTTTCATTTTTTTCCCTTAAGCTCTTTGCATCTCTTTCTTATGAAGTTTTGATTAATCTGGAAAAATTTCAGATAATCTGAACTACTTATTAAAATTTCTGTTTTAGCCAGGCACATACCTGTAGTCCCAGTCAGTGACTGGGGAGGCTGAGGCAGGAGGGTCACAAGTTCCAGACCAGCCTGAGCAACTTAACTTAGTGAGACCTTTGTCTCAAAATAAAAAATAAAAAGAACCGGGGATTACAGCTCAGTGGTAAAGTACCCATGGATTCAATCCCCAGTACCCCCCTCCAAAAAAAAAAACAAAACAATAACACCTTTTTTTAATTTTGGGTATCTATTTTTGTCCTTAGTGTTCCCTTCTTATAGATGGAAAATTTGCCATTTAGGAAATGGTCTCTAATTTGGTCCTTAGCAGATCTTTCATTAGCTGATATTGACCTATGATGTACATACTAAATCCATATGTATATCTAAATGTAAAAAATGTAAATTTATATCTATTTAAAGCATTTTCTGTTTAATAAAGCACTTGTTTATTTATTAGTGGAGAGGAAGTATAATTCCTTGATGATTCACCTGCTTTCCTGGTTTCTTTTTAATCAGATACTTATGGTAATAAGTCAAAGAAACAAAAAACAACTCTACTGTTCCAGAAACTGTGGCAGGATTGTGGTAAGAATATTTTGTATGATTCATATTTAAATAGATTTTATTATTTGCTTTATTTAGTTTTTCAAATTTTAATTGGTAAATTATTTTTCAAATTATATTTAAAATGGAAAAACTTTATCATTACAGTCAGTTTTCCTGAGAGACCACGACCTGGTCCAGTAGGGTCAATCGAAGAAGGAAGATTCATCAAAAAAGGTATTTTATCTCCTGTAGAATATTCCTTGTGGTCAGAAAAAATAGTCCTTTGCACTATGTATTGGAATTCCATTTTTAGGAATAATTTTTTTTTAAAGAGAGAGGGAGGACAGGGAGAAAAAAAAAAGAATCAAGTTTATTTAGTTTTTCATGTGGCTTTCGTTGCTCCAACACTTCGTTGTGTATGTAGTGCTAGGGTTCGAACCTGCGTCCTCATGCATGGCAGGCAAGCGCAGTAACCGCTGAGCTAATGCTCCAGCCCCAGGAATAAATTTTTGTTTTGTATATTTTCCTCACCTATAAATTTCTTCAAGTTTTCAGCATTGAATGAATACAGCTCTGCTTCCGAAAATTATGTTGGGAACTGGTTGTTTTAGGGATTGTTTGAGAAATTACTTTTTGTTCATACAGTACTAATTTTACTTATAGTGTGTCATGAAAAAATGATTTAGATCTGGCTAGTCACTTATTTTTATAAATAAAATTTTATAGGAACACAGCCATGCTCATTTGATTATATACTGTCTGGCTGCCTTCCCTCTTGTACCCTGCCAATGCTGGGGATCAAACCCAGAGCCTCACACATGCCAGGCAAGTGGTCTATCACTAGCTCTAGCTGGCCTTTATGGGTTTTTTGGTCTGTTTGTTTTTGTTTTTAACTACAGCAACAGATTTGAATGATTTTAGCAAGAGGCTTTATACTCCACAAAGTACAAATAAATATTTACCATCGGGCCCTTTAGAGAAAAAAATTCAACAACTCCTTGGTTTTTATAATTCAGCCAATGATTAATTAGAAGTCTTTTTTTCTCTCTTATATCTTTAAATGAGTACTTTTCCTGGTTTAGTATATGTAGCATTTATATAATACATAAATAGACTAGTTTTCTTAATTTTTTTCTGACTAGGGATTTTATAGTACCTTAGGGTCATATCTTAATGTATCTTTAAAAAGCTACACATTGTTTATAACCATCCCTAATGATTGCTTTCTCCATCCTTCCATTTTCTCCTAAAAGTAGAGAGTATGAAATGACTTGTTTGTTTGATTCCTGTTAATTGAAATTCTGATATCTATCTTTTATTTTTTAAAAATACACATATAGTGGGCTGGAGTGGTGGCTCAGCGGTTTCGGCGCTTGCCTGGCAAGCACGAGGACCCAGATTCAAACCCCAGCACCATGTACACAACTAAGTGTTGGAGCAACGAAGGCCATGTGAAAAACTAAATAAAGTTGCTTTTCTCTTTCTCTGTCTCTCTGTCCCTCTCTCTTTAAAAAAAAAAAAAAAAAAAAAAAACTTTAAAAAAATACACATTTAGGGACTCAAAGGCTAGATTTTCTTAACTGGACTGAAATTATATATGCAAAATAACCTTGAAAATTCATCTTAAATGAATTTATAAAGGTTAATAACCTTTTACAGAATTCAGTTTTGGACTTCTATAATAATTTTATTGCTTTGAAAAACATTATATTTGAAATGTTTATTCTGTTCTCTTAAAATTTTCTTTATTAATATGTTTTTACAATATTAATTTGGAAATAATGCTTTTATAATTTTGTTCATTTTAATTTTGTAAAATACATTTTCCCTCCACAGAGTCAAACTTGTTTTCTCATAGTACAGTTTTGGCAGAAATGTCCAGATCTTCAGGGGTTTCTAGTCAAGGAGAATCCTACTATTCCTCACCTGTGCCCATCTCCAGTGGATTGCCACATCATGCTTCAGCCATACCTGCAATGGTACCTCAGCCTCCTTCAAGCTGGTCATCGATGGCCCACCCTACCTCACGCTCAGTCAATACAAATCCATTAAGTAGTTTTTCAGCAGGGACACTTTCCTCTAACTCTCAAGGTATCTCATCATTCCTGGACATGTCTATTGATGATTTAAATGCTTCTAATGCTTGTATTTATAACAATACCGATGACATAGGCAGAATGGAAACATCATCCATATCACCTGCTGACTTATATGGTATTTCTGATGCCAACATGCTGCCTAATTGCCCTGTGAATATGATGACAACCAACAATGATAGCATGGGGGAGACTGATAATCCAAGACTTGTGAGCATGAATCTTGAAAATCCCTCATGTAATTCAGTGTTAGATCCAAGAGACTTGAGACAGCTCCAGCAGATGTCGTCTTCCAGTATGTCAGCAGGCACCAGTTCTAATACTACTGTTTTTGTTTCACAATCAGATGCATTTGAGAGATCTGACTTCAGTTGTGCAGATAACAATCTGATAAATGAATCAGGACCATCAAATGGTACTAATCCAAACAATCACAGTTTTGTTCAAAGTAGTCAGTATTCAAGTATCGGCACAATGCAAAATGAACAATTGAGCGACTCCTTTGCATATGATTTTTTTTAAGTATATATTTCTTTTGTGACATTGTGTATTCTTAAATGAATTAACTAATATTTGCTTTCAAGCAAATTTAAGGTAAAACCTGTAATGACTATGTCATTGGAAAAATATATTCTTTATTATTTTTGAGGGCCAAGATGATCCCCATGGGGTTTTCTGAGACTTCAGAGTTTATTAGATTTATATGTATGTCAAAACTTCTTTAGCATGTTAAGTTTGAGAAGGCAGTAGAAGTGAGCTTTCAAGGTATGGGAGGTTTTACTACCTTTTACAATATTCACATCCATATCTTTAAAGTGGCTTATTATTCTAGTTTTATAACCATAAAACGAACACCTTTTTTTTTTCTTGTGTCTACACATTCTGTGATCTCTTTAAACTGCCAATTTGGTAGCTTTACCTGGGGGCTGGAGCAGTGGCTCGGCGTTTGGAGTGCTTGCCTGGCATGTGCGAGAACCCGGGTTCAAAGCCCAGCATCACTATACAACTAAGTTCCAGAGAAACAAAAGCCAGATGAATGACAGCTTTATTTGTAAATCTAATTAAAGCTTAAACTCAACATATTCAAATCTGAGTTCTTGATCTTCCCTCCCAGGCTTGCTTCTCCTTCAGTCTTCCCCAACTCAGTAAATGGCAATGCCATGCTTCTGGTTGCTCAGACCAAAAACCTTGGAGTCATCCTTGATCTGTTTTTCTCTTATCTCCCATATCAGATCCATCAGCAAATCTGATAGGCCTTACTTTCAAGATGTAGCCAAAGCTGACTACATCTTTTGATCTCTACTGTTAGCACCCTGTTCCTAGCCATCCACACCTTTTGCCTGATTTAAAGCTATAGCCTCCAAAACGTTCCTTACATCCTTGTTTTCCTGTAGTCCGTTTCCATAAAGTAGACGGAGTAATTTTTTTTTTTTTTGGTATTGGGGATCGAATCCAGGGGCACTCAACCACTGCGACACATCCCCAGCCCATTTTTTATTTTGAGATAGGGTTTCACTAAGTTGTTTAGGGTTTTACTAAGTTGCTGAGGCTGGCTTTGAACTTGCCTCAGCCTCCTGAGTTGCCGGGATGAGAGGCATGAGCCATCGTGCCGGTCCAGAGTAATTATTTTTAAAACAAGTCAAATCATATTTGTGTGCTCAAAACCATCCAGTGGTTTCCCATCTCACCAAAGTCATAGTGCTTAAAATTAGCAGGTCTAGGCACCCTGTCCTAGCCCACGTACTGCTATTTCCCCCCTCCTCATGCTGCTCCAAGCATTCTGACCTCAGAGCACCAGGTACATTCCTGCCTGAGACACTTTGTACTTAGTACTACTCTGCCTTAAATGCTTTCTGATAAATGTATATAGTTCACTCTCCTAACATCCTTCAGGTCTCACTCACCTGTTAAATGGTCAAGTCCCTCCTTTTTTGCCCCATTTTTAATAATGTCTTTTTTATTTTAGTAAGAAATTTATTTGTTGATCAGACATGCTTCTAATGAAACAATATATGTAAATCCTAAAAATTAGATTTACTCCCAAGAGCCCCTCAATTACCCACCCTTATCTTCCCCCTCCCTTCCCAATACATCTCTATGAATGCCACTACACCTTTTCTGGGTTTAAAACAGGAGAATTGACCTCCTTTCTCAATGGCCAGGGTCTAGCTCCAGCCTCCACAGATGAGTGAAGACATTCAATCCTTGGTGCTCTGAGTTATGCTGATTTCACGCAGCATAATTTCTTTGATAGCCATCCATTTACTTTCAAAGGCTGCAATATCATTGTTTCTAATTGCTGAGTAGAACTCCATGGTATATATGTACCACAGTTTTTGGATCCATTTATCCAGTGAGGGACATCTGGGTTATTTCCATAATTTAGCTATTGTAAATTGAGCTGCTGTGAACATCAATTTCTCTGTGTCACTGTAATGTGCTGATTCTAAATCCTCTGGAAAAATACCCAGGAGAGGAATAGCAGGATCGTATGGTGGGTTCATCCCTAGTTTTTTGAGGATTCTCCACACTGCTTTCCAGAGGGGCTGTACCAGTCTGCAGTTCCACCAACAGTGTGCTCTCTTCACAACCCCTCCAGCATCTATTATTGTTTATTTTCTTCATTTTTGCCAATCTCACTGGCGTGAGGTAGAATCTTAATGTAGTTTTCATTTGCATTTCTCTGATTACTAGTGATTTAGAGCACTTTCTCATGTATTCATTGGCTGATCAAGGCCCTCCTTCACTAAACATCAGCAATTCCCAGTCCTTCCTACTTTATACTGGTCCATAGCACTTGTCACTGATTACTGAGCATTTGTTTACTATTTGTTTCCTTTACCAGTATATAAGCTACAGGAGGACAGGAAATTTTGTTTTGTTTACTGTTGAATCTCCAGTTTGTAGAGCAGAGTCTGACCCACATTCAGTACGCAGTAAATATTTTTTGAACAGTATATCATTAATAGAACTTTTATTTTTTGAAATAGTTTTAATTATTAGATGTTTATAATTTTTACATTTTAATGTTACATTGGTTTTTTTTATTAGAATCATTCAAGTCCATTGTTGTTAATAGTATTACAAATTGTTAAAAAGCAAAAATAAAGCCAGTGACAAAACAGTGTCAGAATTTGGACATTAATCTTAATTGTGATGGAATTATTGTGATGCTAAGTAATTAATATAGTAAAGATCTAGTTTATCTTAACAACTAGGACCTACCCCAAATATTGAACATATTCCCATCTAGGAAAACTGTATTATTTTATTTGTACAAAGTACAACCAAACCTTAAATTTACATAAATTAGTCAGATTTCATCAAAATTGAATATATGTAAATGCCATATACGTAAAAATTCTCAGTTGAATATTACTGGGAAATAGGAAGAAGAGCAAGATAAGATTGGGGCCAGAATAGTCCCGAAAGCAAAATAAAAAGATTAGAAACCCATATACCATCAGTATTTTTCATATAATGATTTCAAAGGAAATTTTTGTCATGAAATTCAAAAAATCCTAAGCACATAGTATAGTTTTAGTTTTAGTAGAAAAACAAAAACCTTAAAGTACAGTTTCTTTTTTGTTCAGAATACGAACCCAGGGTGTCTCCATATGGTGATTGGTAGCTGGTAAGTTTTTTAAAAATAGAGACCTTAATTTTGTATTAATTAGCACTGATTATTTTAAACACTTGACTATTAGCTCAATGAGTTTTAACTAAAAAAGCACTGAGTTGCTTTTGCAGCTTAATTAAGGTATTGCCAACTCTGTTTAGAATATTTCCAATTAGATTTTTCATTTTTCAGGTGCTATTTACTGATCAGAGAATTTATTTTATAATTTAAAAATGCATTTGGAGGGGTTGGGGATTTAGCTCAGTGGTAGATCGCTTGCCTAGCAAGGTCCTCAGCCCTGGGGGAAAAAACAAGTTTCTCCTTTATCTCTAAATGTGTTTGTACTTTGACCTTAGTTTTTGAGGAGAAGGTGCCGTCCCTATCTAATTTCCATTTGTGTACTGGAACCCTCCTCCATTACCTCCCATCCTGTGTCTGGTATCCTCACATCATCATTTAGTTCTTCCTTTCTTTGTATAAGCATGGTAAATGTCCTCTCCAGCCTAAAAAGAAAGACCCCCCCCCCCCCAAACAGAACAGCAGCAAAATCCTTCACTGCCACCCTGATGCTCCTTCTCTTCCATCTTGGCTTCTCAGTCCTTCCTTGGCCTTTATATTAATCTGTCTTTAGCTCCTCCTGTAATCGCTGATATTCTGGGAAAGGTGAGTAGAGACTAACCCCCTTGTCAAATCCAGTATCTTTTTATCATTCACTACCTTGCTTGTCCTTTTAATAACCTCCTACTTATTGACCACTCCTGCCGTGGATACCTCCTGTGGTAATCAGGATTCCTCCCTGAGGTGTTTTTCCCTTGTGCAGTCTTAGTGCCCACAGCTTCGGCTTTCTAACTCCCCGACTGCCCTTATAAACTGGTTTCTCCTCTTGCAGTCCTCATTTTCCTTAATGGCATTACCATTTACCCTGTCACTGAAGATATGTTGTCTCTCATACTCCTATTTAATGAAGTTCTTTTGAATATGATATTAGTGTAATAGTTTTCAATTGTTAAAATGCTTTTTATTGTACAGAATGTTTACCTTTGTAATATCTTTGTATACAGTGATTTTTTTCTTGGTAATATAATAAATGGAAAAAAAATCTAAAATCCTAGCTAAAATTTTGTTATTTGACTTTAAAAATATCAGATTTCTTTTAATACTTAACAGCATTTTCCTTATTGGGAAAGGTAATTTGGCTGCTTAGAAAGTTGAGGCATTTTTTATGGAATGCTATAGCTGGATATTTTTGCATGTGTAACTATTCCTTGAAATGATAATTTTGTAGAGTACTATGAGGATTCTTCCTGGCTTCCACAAGGCTGTCCTCTTTGTTCTCACAAGGTGGGGACTGGGAAAGAGGGAAAACAAGAGAGGAAGGTAGGGCATGGGTCAAGATCCAAGTCTCTGGTGTGTCTGTTTTTTAAATTGACATGAAAATTTTTTATCCTTTTACTAACATCTCCCCAAACCTCACCACCCTCAAAGCCAGGTAATCACCATTCCATCCTCTGAGTTCTACCTTTTTCAGATTCAACATATGTTTTAGTCCCATTTTTTGCTTCTGCAACTAAAAGACCTGACAAGAACAATTTTAGAGGAGGAAAAATTTATTTGGGAACTCAGTGCATAGATAGCAGGCTCCAATCCTCGGCTTGAGGTGAGGCAGAACATCATGGTGGAAGAGTGGTGAGGAAAGTGGCTCAGGGCATTGCGATCAGGAAGCAGAGAGAGCTCCACTTTTCAGATACCAAATCTATACCCCAAAGGCACGCCCCCAGGTACCCACCTCCTCCAGCCACACCCTGCTTTCATCTACAGCCCAGTTAATCCTAATCAGGGGATTAATTTACTGATTGGGTTGAGCTTCATAACCTAATCATCTACCACTAAGCCTTCTTACATGGTCTCACACATGAGCTTTGGTGGGACATCTCATCCAAACCATAATGAGATCAAGTGGTATTCATCTTCCTGTGCCTGCTGTGTCTTCCATTCATGTTATTGACAGGATTTCCTTATTTGGCTGAATACTGTTCCATTGTGTAGATATATCACATTCTCGTCATTGATGTACACTTGATTCCTTATGTGGGGGTGTTGTAAATGTTGCAGTGATCATAGGAGTACAGATCTCTCCTCTATTTATTTCATTTCCTTGGGAAATATGCTCAGTAATGGAATTGCTGGATAATATAGTAATCCTATTTTATTTTTTGAGGAAACTCCATGCTGTTTTTCATAATGGCTAAACTAATTTACATTCTCACCAGCAGTGCAAGGGTTCCCTTTATGCCACATATTTGCCAACAAATATTAGTAACAAATTACAAGCCAACAAATAAAATGGGAAGCCATGAACTGGTGATGTAGCTCAGTAGTAGAGTGTCTGCTTAACATATGTGAGACACTGGGTTCATCACCAGCACTGCCAAATTAAAAAAAAAAGGACAGTAGCTTCAAATTCCCACAGTGATAGAAATGAGAGGGAAGGCCAACCAATAAATGTACAAGCAATGATGAAATTTGAGAATCAGTATATGGCAATCATTGTGGTAATTACTGATTAAGGTGAAAAATATTCTGTTTATGCTAAATTGAATGAATAAAAATTTATCTTTCTACAAGATACTTTAATTACAAATGGAAAAGAGGAACTATAAAAGTGGAAGGGTCTGGTAAACAATACCAGAATCAACTGATCCAAGTCCATCCATCAGTAACTGGACAAATCAGAATGAGACACTTTAGACAAGATGCCAGAAAAACACAATACCTCTTCTGTGAGATTCTTAACAAAGAGGTACAACCTGAATCTTAAGGAAAGAGGCAAACGAACATAGAGGGAAACAGTCTACAAAATAACTGGCCTGATATCTTCAAAACTGTTGGAAGTGATGAATGTCAAGGAAAGACAAAGTGTTTCGGATTGGTGGAGACTTAAGAGACAAAACCACTTAATAGTGTTATTACTTGTCTAAGAATAATGGTGTGACAAAGAGTGGCAGTTGAGTTGGGTCTATGGATTAGAGAACAGTAATAATGAGTGTTAATTTCCTGATTTTAGAATTTGTATTGTGGTTAAGAACAATGTCAGGGCTACAGTAGTTGCTCAGTGGCTGGAACACTTGCCTGGCATGCACAAGTACCCAGGTTCAAACCCCAGCACCACCTACACTGTCAGAGAAACAAAGGCCACATGAAAAACATAAAACTGATTCTCTCTCTTTAAAAAACAAAAAAAAAAGGAAGAAGGTCTTTAGGAATTGCACACTAATGTATTTGAGATGGTGAGGCATCACTGACTTAATGGTTCAGGGAAGAAGGTCCTTTGTTCTTTCTTACTTTCCTGTAAGTTTGGAATTATTCCAAAATGAAAAAAATGCAAAGTTCCATTAAAAGTAGTGCTTTTTCATAATAAAATGGGTAGGTACCATTTTTTAAAAATCAGAAAAAGTTACATCAAAGTTCATTCTTATACAAGAATGTACTTAAAAATCAAAGAACAAAGCACCAAAAGAAAAGATCTGCTGAAGTAAAATAGTTTTCTTTTAAAATGAAAATTTAACTTCTAAATTTACTTCACCTAACTTGCAAATGTAACTAGTTATCTTACCTGGAAATTTTTCATTTCTACCAATTCTATCTTTTGTTGACTTTTGATGTTTTTCCTAAAATAAACCACAGATTATATTTGGGACAAAGACATACCAAGAAGAACAAAGGACTTTTTAAATGATATTAAAAAGACTTCCAATTTAAAGTTTAAAGAAGGAAATCATAAAACTAATTTAAAAATATTTTATACAGGCAAAATGGAAACTATAGTATTCTTGTTAATGTTCCCAGTTCTTCCTAACAGGCCTACATTAATTTTTAACAACTTCTGTCTCAAATTATATGAACACGTGGAATTTACAGCCAGTGTTTACTCTGTGTAAAATTTCGCATATTGTAGGAAAAGAATTTTTTTTGAGAGATAGAGGGACAGAGAGAAAGAGAATAAGTAAAATTGACAGACCTGAAGAGAATCAAAGCAAATCAACAAAATCACCAATGAAAAGGGAGTGCACTGACCCCACTGCAATCCAACAGATTATCAGAACATATTTTGAAAAACAATACTCCTCTAAATCAGATAATCTGGAAGATATGAACACATTTCTAGACACATGCTACACTGACACAGGATCAAACAAATCCTAAACAGCCCAATAATAGACACCAAAATCCATACAGCAATTAAAAGTCTTCCACAGAAGAAAAGCCCAGGACCTGATGTGATTCTCTGTGGAGTTTTACTAACACCTCTCCTTATTAAGCTATTCCAAGAAACTGAAAAAGAGGGAATTCTCCCACACACTTTTTATGAAGCAACCATAACTCTGATACCAAAACCCAACAAAGACACATCAGAAAAATAAAACTACAGACCAGTATCCCATCTACGCAAAAATCCTTAATAAAGTTCTTACAAACTGCGTTAAAAACACATCAAGAAGATAATTCATCACAATGAAGCTGGCTTCATTCCAGGTATGCAAGGCTGTTTCAACGTACACAAATCAATAAATGTGATTCATCACTGTAACAGAATTGACAAAAACCATATGATCATCTCAATAGATGCAGAAAAGGCCTTCAATAAAATCCAGTATCCATTTATGCTCAAAACTCTAGAGAAAATAGGGATCAAAGAAACTTAACTTTGTGAAGGCCATATATACCAAACCCTCAGCTAGTGTAATACTAAATGGAGAAAAGCTGAAAGCATTTCCACTAAACTTGGGAACAAGACAAGGCTGCCTGCTCTCACCACTTTTATTCAATATAGGCCTCGAGACCCTGGTTGGAACAATCAGGCAAGAGAAGGAAATCAAAGGGATAAGAATAGGAATGGAGGAAGTCAAACTATCCCTTTTTGCTGATAACATGATCCTATATCTGGAAGATCCAAAAAACTCCACCAGAAAACTGCTAGGCTTATAAACAGATTTAGCAAAGTAGCAGGCTACAAGATCAACACCCATAATCAATAGCTTTCCTATGCGCCAACAATATTAGGGCAGAAGAAGAAATTAGGAAATCTGTCCCATTCACAATATCCTCTAAAAGAATAAAATACTTGGGAATTAATCTAACAAGAGAAGTAAAAGACCTTTACAACAAAAATTATTGAACACTGAAAACAAATTGAAGACCTGAGAAGATGGAAAGATGTTCCCTGCTCTTGAGTAGGCAGAGTTAATGTAATTAAAATGGTCATTCTGCCAAAAGCACTATACAGATTCAATGCAGTCCCCTTCAAGATACCAATGGCATTCTTCACAGATATAGAAAAAGTAATCCTCAAGTTCACATGGAATAACAGGAGACCCAAAACGTTACTCTACAGGAAGGAAGAAGTAGGGGGTATCTCAATCCCTGACCTGAAATTATACTACAGAGCTGTAGTAGCAAAAAACAGCATGGTATTGGTATCAAAACAGAACCAAAGATCAGTGGAACAGAATAGAAGATCCTGAGACAAACCCCCATATCTTTAACTATTTGATATTTGATAAAGGGGGCAAAAGCATAGTGTGGAAGAAAGACAGCCTGTTCAAAAAATGGTGTTGGACAAATTGGACAGCCATTTGTAGACAACTGAAGCTGGATCCTTATCTTTCACCCTGCACAAAAATTAAATCAAAATGGGTCAGAGATCTGGATATTAAGCCAACAACTTTAAACTTAGTAGAAAAAGAAGTTGGGTCAACACTACAGGACATAGGAGTTGGCAGCGCCTTCCTCAACAAAACTCCCATGGCTCAAGCAGTAAAGTCAAGAATAAATGAATGGGATGCAATTAAACTAAAAAGTTTCTGCACAGCTAAAGATCTAGTCAAGAGCATCAAGAGAGAACCTATAGAATGGGAGAAAACCTTTCCCTGCTACACCTCGGACAGAGGGCTAATATCCAGAATATACAAGGAACTAAAGAAACTAAACACCAAAATCACAATCCAATCAATAAATGGGCTTCGGATCGTAAAAGAAACTTCTCTCCAGTGGAAGTCCAGAGAGCCCATAAATATATGAGAAAATGCTCTACATCATTAGCTATAACAGAAATGCAAATCAAAACTTCAATGAGATACCACCTCACTCCTGTTAGAATGGCAAAAATGAAAAATTCTAACAGATGCTGGAGGGGCTGTGGGAAAAGAGGAACACTATTACACTGCTGGTGGGACTGCAAACTGATTCAGCCACTATGGAAAGCAGTGTGGAGAATCCTCAAAAAATTAAGGATGGAACCACCTTATGATCCAGCTATCCCATTCCTGGGTATTTTCCCAAAAGAGTTAGAATCAGCATATTATAGTGATGTGACTTCATCAATGTTTACAGCAGCTCAGTTTACTATAGCTAGATTATGGAACCAACCCAGATGCCCCTCACTTGACGAGTGGATACAAAAACTTTGGTACATATATACAATGGAATACTACTTGGCCATTAGAGAAGATGATATTATGGCTTTTGAGATCAAATGGACAGAGATGGAAAGAATTATGCAAAATGAAGTATCCCAATCTCAGAGACTCAATGGCCGAATGGTTTCTCTCATCCGTGGAAGCTAGAATACATGGGGAAGCAGTATGTTAGACGACTAAGCTAATAATAATTTCAAATTGTATGATTCTTATTGCAACAGGGAGATGACTCCCTAGGATACTTGGAGTCCTAGGCTGGGGGACAGTGTTGGGGGAGGGCTTAGGAAATTCACCTAGGAGACTGGAGGATTTGAATATAGGGGAATCATCTCAGAAGGTGATCTCTGCCCTCCATGAGATATCCATTTAACTCAAGGGTTCTTCTGGGGGAAACAGCAAAATGGGGAACCCAAGCAGGGCATCCGTGACATGGGATTAGCCCTAGATAACAAAGTATATATACATTTGTTCTTGAATGTTTGATAATGTTTCCCCCTCAATTGTAACTCTAAATCATCTAATAAAAATAAAAGATACCAATGTCATTCTTTACAGATATAGAAAAAGCAATTCTCAAATTCATTTGGAACAACAAGAAACCCAGAATTGCCAAAACATTACTAAGCAAGAAAGACAAAACAGGTGGGTTTTGCAATACCAGATCTAAAATTATACTATAGAGCTGTAGTACTAAAAACAGCATGGTATTGGTATCAAAATAGGAATTAAAAACCAATGAAATAGAAGACTGAGACAAACCCACAATACCTTAAACATCTGATCTTTGACAAAGGGGGTCAAAATATAACATGGAGGAGAGACAGCCTATTCAACAAATGGTGCTGGACAAACTGGACAGCCACTTGCAGAAAACTGAAATTAGATCTTATCTCTCATCTTGCACAAAAATAAAATCTAAATAGATCAAGAAATTAGGAATTAAACCAGCTACCATACAACTGCTAGAAGAAAAATTAGGACCAACAATTCAGCAAATGTGAGTTGGCAAAGACTTCCTTAATAAAACTCGAATTAATGAGTTCGGGGGCTGAAGCGAAGGCTCAGCGGTTAAAGTGCTTAACTGGCAATTGCAAGGACACGAGTTCAAACCCCAGCACCACATACAAAATGAAGTGTCAAAGAAACAAAGTCCAAATAAAAGTGATTCTCTCTCACTCACTGTCCCTCTCTCTTAAAAAAAAAAAGTGCCATTAAATTAAAAAGCTTTTGTTCAGCCATGGAATTATTCAAAACAGTCAAGAGACAACCTATGGAATGGGAGAGAATCATGGCCTGCGATTCCTCTGACAGGGGACTAATATCCAAAAATTTAGAAAGAACTAAAAATACTCAATAACAAAAACAAATAATCCAATCAACAAATGGGCCAAAGAGCTAAACAGAAACTTCTCAACAGAGGAAACTGAGCAACCCAATGAATACATGAGAAAGTGTTCTAAATCACTGGTAATCAGAGAAATGCAAATCAAAACTACCTTAAGATTTAACCTCACTACAGTCAGACTGGCAAAGATAAAGAATACAAACAATAACATGCTGGAGACGTTGTGGGGAGATAGGAACACTAATACACTGTTGGTGAAATTGCAGCCTGGTACAGCCGCTCTGGAAAGCAATGTGGAGACTACTAAAAATTAGGGTTGGATCCACCATATGACCCACGTTACAGTGACACAGCAAAATCTATGTTCGTAGCAGCTCAATTTACAGTAGCTAAATTATGGAATCAACCCAGATGTCCCTCACTAGATGAATGGATCCAAAAGCTCTGATTGATATGTGTGTGTATGTATACACACACATACACACACACACACACACACAAAATGGAGTTCTACTCAGCTATTGTAAACAATGATATTACAGCCTTTGAAGGAAAATGGATAGCAATGAAGAAATCATGCTGAGTGAAGTTAGCCAAACGCAGAGACTCAAGGGCCAAATGTTTTCCCTCATTTGTGGAGGCTGGAACTAAACCCAGGCTTGGGGAAAAGGTAGGCAAACTCATGTATTAGAACCATAGAACAAAAATTCAATATGTCAATATTAATGATATAGTTGCAAGATACTGCATAAGATATTTAAATAAGCTATGTTGCATGCCTTTACAAATACATAAATATTTAATCCTATTGTCAATCTAAAAATAACAAGGGATGATAGGAAGGGAGAAGAAGGGGAGATGTTGGAACTGAGTTAAAGCAAGGTACACACCAAGCATTTATGTCACTGTATATATTATAGTCATGTATATAAAAAATGTTCTTCAGGGGCAGGAGCAGTAGCAGTAATCTTCGGTGATTATGGTGCTTGCCCCGCATTCACCAGTACATGGGTTCAAACCCCAGCACCATGTACACAAGTAAGTATCAGAGCAACAAAAGCCATGTGAAAAAAACTCAATAAACGTTGTCTCTCTCACTGTCCTTCTCTCTTTAAAAAAAAAAAAAAAAGTTCTTCATAGGTATAAGAATTATGTCATTGTACTTGGGTATTTTAGGAACAATGGAGGACCCAGAAAGAGAGGCAAGAGATTGGGGAAAGGGAAGAGGAAGGTAGAGGGGTGTGTGGGTTGGGGCATATTGACCAAATTATATTGCTGTATTGTGTGCATCTATGATTATGTGACAACAAATCCCATCACTGTACAACTATAATGCACAAGTAAAAAAAAAAAAAAAAGAGGGGCAGTGGGAGAAAGAGAAAATCAATTTATTTAGTTCTTCATGTGGCTTTCGTTGTTGTGATACTTTTTTGCGTATGTGGTGCTGGGGTTTGAACCCGCATCCTCGCACATGCCAGGCAAGTACTATAACTGCTGAGCCACTGCTCCAGCCCCCAGGAAATGAAATTTAAGAAACAGAAATCTAATTTAAATTTGTTAAGAAGGTTCTTGATATACTAGATTCAAAGCTGAACCAAAAGTAACATGCAAAAGACTTTCCCTAAATAATTTAAATCTTTTTGTAGCAAAATTTCCCCAGAAACTCAGAAACATCCACAAAGAATTTTTTTTAAAAATCAAAGTTTATTTCTGTTATTCCTTTCTCATTTTTTGGCCTTGAGAATAGCGAAACAATTATTTGCTATTATTCACATGAGGAAACACATGGCTTTAAAGTGGTAGGATTTTTCATGTCAATTCAAACCACTTTTCTGATATCTAAAGTGAATCTTGATATCTATGAACTATATTTAATATAGAGATGAGAAATAGTAACCTAATACTATCCAAGCCAAATGTGTCCTTAAAAAAACAGCTAAAATTGTTGAATTAGGTGATGGAAATTATAATTAAATCTGAAATTTTAATGAGCTTCCTTTCTGAAACTTCTAAGGAGCCATCCATTTTCTTTAGATCAGTATGTTTAATATTCTTTATAATGCCAAATGATGATTAACTCAACAAATGATAATTATGAGAGACTATATGAATATCCTTGGGCCATTTTTTTGGTAAATTCTTTGATTTGGTATCTAAATTCCAAGTCAGTACTTAAGGTGTACAAGAGCTTATTTGGCACTCTCAGATGTCTCCTTCATACAAGAGGGGATCAACAATAGGGTTTAATTAGGAAAGACCCTAGGGACTGAGATAACTTCAGTTCTAGTACTGGATATGAAAGAAACAATTTTAGGTAATCATTTATATAGCTTTAATTCTTTGGTTTCCATATTTATAAAATTAGAGACACTATCCTATCTACCTTATTAAATGTTTGAAATTGGATAATATATTAAAGAACTGTGAAAAAGTTTATCTTTTACAATCTCAAATTTTCAAATTTTTAACCCTGGGATTGAAGTTATTAAAGGCACTTGTTTCTCTTTAAAAGGTCTATGGAAGTCTTACCATGGTATTCCTAAAGTTTCACTTGTCCTCGGGAGACGTACTAACAATTTTAGATTGTCAAAATAGTATCTGAGGTCATTAGGATTTGTGACAAATCATACCCAAAAGTATTTCCATTGGTAATAGCTTGCTTGAGGACCTTCCAGGGAAAATATTAATGATGTCAGTTTTGCATTTGATATCTTACAATTTTATAGGCTACTCTGCTGCATAAATCCAGTATAATTTTTATTCAGATAATTTTAAAAATTTAGAACATGATTTTTGTTAAAGGTGGTATGTCTCGTGCAGAAAAAATCTTGCTGAAAGAATTTACAGATTCTCAGATAAAAGTGTTTCCTGTTGGTGCCCCTCTCTGAAAGAATAAGAATGGTTTCATTATTCATAGTTTCATTGGTGAGGGTGAGAGAGGGAATGAGAAAATCATAAGACATCCTTAGAACAACTGAACACAAAATATACATATATAGTGAGAGATCCTGAGATGTTACAATAAATTTAAAAATAGATCAACATGATCCAAATGGTGTCTAAGACACTGTCATGGTGAGTAAACAGCCATTTTACAGGGTATACTGCATGGATGTGCACATCATGCCAGGAAAACCCTACTCTTTGTCTCCGATTCTGAAAGCTAGTCATCCAGAGCAGGTGGCCAGTCAACATCTACAGACTAAAAGGGAGAAAACAAGTTATTAAAACAGTTATTACTTTTCTGGTAAGCATTTGCTGGTACTTGTTTTAATATAATTCAACAGAAGAATTACATTTGAAGAAAAGAGCAACTGAATAACAAAGTCTATTCTGGGGATTCTTGGGCCCAAGGTCTATTTCTGAATTAACTAAGTAGCAATATTTGGCTACCTGGCTGGTTAACAGTTGTACCTTTTGATACATTAGAAAATAGATTGTTTTAGATTAGAAAATAGATTGTTTAATAGATTAGAAAATAGATTAGAAAATAGATGTTTATGGGTACAGTAGCAAACAAATTCAAAACCAGGTAGCTACACCAGTTTTCCCTCAAAAGTCTTCAACTTTTATTCTTCTGATCATTTTCATTCTGTCATCTTACTTTTAGCAGAGTCACGTGTAGCTTAACTGTGGGGTCACATTCTAAGAAATGCATCATTAGATGATTTCATTGTACAAATATCCCAGAGTGTACTTACTCAAACTAAGACAGCTAAGATGTAGTGATATAATATAATTTTATGGGACCACTATCATACATGCTAGCCACCATTGATCAGATCATTAATACTCTTGTAGGCTATAAACCTATAGCCTTGTTTGTAATTTAGAAGTAAATGTGAAGTAAATGGATATGAAAGATCATCTGCAACTAGAAAAAGATTAAGGATCTTTTAGTTTTGCTTTACCACAACTTTTTTTAATTTTTTTTTTTTTAAAGAGAGAGGGACAGTGAGAGAGACAGAGAAAGAGATAAACAACTTTAGTTTTTCACATGGCTTTAGTTGTTCCAACACTTAGTTGTGTACGTGGTGCTGGGGTTCGAACCCGGGTCCTTGTGCTTGCCAGGCAAGCACCGAAACCGCTGACCCACCGCTCCAGCCCCTTTATTATTATTTTTTTAATCCAATTCATCACTATCTTGGCTTGCCTTCATTTTGCTTTTCTAGAACACAACCTTGGCATTACAGTAAACAGACTAATTTGTCTCCACATAAACAATCACATTCCAGAAGACAAAGCACATCTTATCCTAATTACCTGAAAGGTCCTACTTTTTAAAAAAAAATCCACTTTATCCACAGTTTTTATTGACAAAAGTTTAAAGCCCGAAATGATTTACTGAAAATAATGTTTTTATCAATTTATAAGTCACTTCATATTTCAGATTAAAAAAATTATTAGAAAAGCCCAAATAACTATTGTGTTTGTATGTTTTACAAATCTCAAAAAGACATTTTCCATAGTGTTTCAGAATATAGCTGTACCATTCATATTTAAGTTAATGAGTATTTTCTCAAAGTGAAAATTAAACATCACTGACCACATTCGTGTGTGTTAAGGGTAGGGAGGGGAAAGTAGGCGGGTTGTAGTGTTTTAAAAGCTTCACAGATGATTCCAGTG
Source organism: Aplodontia rufa (assembly GCA_004027875.1). NCBI lineage: Eukaryota > Metazoa > Chordata > Mammalia > Rodentia > Aplodontiidae > Aplodontia > Aplodontia rufa. The sequence continues at coordinate 18,006 of PVKS010000636.1, read as the reverse complement.
ACCGCTCAGGGCTGAAAAATCTCAAGGAATGACTCTGACACTCCTCTGTGTTCTAAAAATTAAGGTTAAAAAGTAGTGAACACAGTTGAGATTTTCTTTAACAGAGGGTGTCTTCCTCAGAATGACAGTCTCACTGAAAAGGTTCAATGCAACCTTGAAGTAAGGGTATCTATGGGTGCACTATAGGAGCTCTATAAATTCTAACCTGAGGGGGCTGGAGAGGTAGCTCAGTGGTAGAGCGCTTGCCAGGCATGCAACAACAAAACAACAACAGCAACAAAAAAAAAGCAGGTGAAAAAATAAAAATTAAAAAAATAAATCTAACCTGAGAGCACTTGAGAGGATTGCTGGTAGGGTAATAATGATCATTTAATTAATTTAATTACCATGCCTATTTTCACACTGGGCAATATACTCACTTAAAAAAAAAAACAAACAACCTTTGATATTATTCCCAAATGCAAAATGTTTACCCCCTCTAAGATTTTGGGGTGGAGTGGGATGGGGTGTGGTGGCAGGTAGGGAGGACTATACTCCCAATCAAATTTTTATCAAGGAGCACAACTTATGGCTCAATATCTATTAATAGGCAAATGAAAAAAAAAATTCATGAAGAACTGCCTGTAATCACTTTAGATTTAACCTTATTTCAATTCAGACTATTAAGAGTAGAGAATTACTTCATAGGTGTCCCTTATAGAACCACTTTTGAATCAATTCATAGGGATCCCTTAGAGAATTGCTTTAATAACACTTGGCTCGTTCCATTTCCCACCCCTGTCCTGAATACAGATTCTAAGCAGTCTGCCTTAAAAAAATTTTTTTTAAAAGAGAGAATTGATTTTATTTAGTTTTTCATGTGGCTTCTGTTGCTCCAAGACTTCACTGTGTACATGGTTCTGGAGTTTGAACTCATGTACTCGCGCATGCCAGGCAAGCACTGTAACCATTGAGCCACCACTCCAATCCTTGCCTTAAATTCTTTTTTTTTTAAGAGAGAGGGACATTGAGAGAGAGACAGACATAATCAATTTTATTTAGTTTTTCATGCAACCCCCATTGCTCTGACACTTAGTTGTGTACATGGTGCTGGGGTTTAAACCCACTTACTCATGCATCCTGAGCAAGTGCTGTAACTGCCAGGCCACTGCTCTAGCCCCTTAAATTCTTTATAAAAAGAAACAAGTGGGCTTGAGTGGTGGCTTAGTGGTTTCAGCGCTTGCCTGGCAAGCACAAGGACCTGGGTTCAAACCCCAACACCACGTATACAACTAAGTGTTGGAGCAATGAAGGCCATGTGAAAAACTAAATAAAGTTGTTTCTCTCTTTCTCTGTCTCTCTCACTGTCCCTCTCTCTTTAAAAAAAGAAAGAAAGAAAAGAAACAAGTGTAGGCATAAACCCTCGAGTCCCAAGAACATATGAAGGTTACTTACAACTTTATTCCCTTGTTTGCAAATGATGCCAGATGCAAAGCACAATTAGTAAGTTAGCTATATATTTACAAGGTTAATAAAAAATAATTCAGAAGACAGTTCCTCCCTGCAATACAACACTACTGGGAGGTTTTGCCACTTTCAAATATCTATAAAGGTGGGAAGTGCTATTTTATTTAATACCACAGGGCATAACTTTGGTTGAATTCAATCTGCAAATGTGCATTCCACAATAAAATGGTTTACCTCCACATCCAGTTCAAGAATGTCTGCAGTCACATTCATCAGAGAGCCAACGTTTGGCTTGGTTCTTCCAAAGTCTCCATGCACAAACTCTTTAATGTAGCTGGGGTCTGTTTAAGGAAAAAATGAGGATAGCCATGCAATACCAACTGGTAAGATTTCACAGGTGAAAGGGAATATAATAAACTAAAACAGAGATGTTACAAAAGAGGTTATTCCTGAGCTGACTTACGATGTCTTAGAACAATTGGTTCCTACCAACCTGGCAGCCAACACCAACACCTGAGACCTATGTTTACATCAAACTTAGCAGAAGTCATGACTTTTTTTTTCTTTTTTATAGCTCATCTCAAAGTGCCAAGGTTTGGGTATGGATTTTAAAAATTAGTTATAATTCACTGGTTTTTAAAAAAATTTTTTTTCTTTGCCAAAATTTCCATTGCCACATTCCTGGTCCCTTTTCAACAATGGCAACTGGCATCTGCCTAGATAGTAGGCTTACACAGATTCACACATAGAATGATCTTAATAATGGCTTTCCTAGTTACATGATCCAGTAGCAACATGATGAAGAGACAATGAAAATAATCTTGATAAAGGCCCTTAACAAGAACTATAAAAAGGCCTAAGCTCTAGTTGTACGCTAATATGGTTAGCAAAAGAATTGTTTTATTTTTGTTTTAGGAGTGACTTTTGCATTTTTCCTTCATAGGCCTTTACATTTGAAAGGCAATGACAAAATTCTGGAATTTGTTCTTAGTAAGATTAATTAACATTCCTCACACAGGACTCTATAGCATCCTTGACAATATTAATCTTTGAAAGATACATGTTTATGCCAACTTTCAGTAAAAACTGAAATAAACCAGCATTTAGGATAACATATTTAATAGAATTTGAATTGGATAAATACATTTATTCTCAGATGATAGATAAGAAATCAACACTTTATGTATAATGTGCTGGTATTATGACATTTTCTGAAAGTTTATTCACTGTGCCTTCACCAAATGTTTTGGCTCAAGCATAAGACTTGTAATTATCTAGTAACTGTCTTTTTTGTTCTCAACAAATGCCCATCTTTTTCTTTTACTTTCTTCAAAGTATGCTGTTTCTGAGTAGCAATAATGAGAGTTGACCAAAAGTCCCAAAATGACTAGTTAAAAGGTCCAGAGAGGTTCTATTCATATCCAGAAGAACAATGTTTAAGGCAAACAAGTTAGCTCAGTATACTGAGCAATGAGTAGAATATATACAGAATCAATTTAGTCTGTGAGCAACTCATACTTCTGTGGATAACCAAACAATATCTAAAGCTTTAGCATTTTTTCTTGGCTAAGGCCTTAAATATACGTTATGTGGCTGGTTCTAAAAAAAAAAAATTTTTTTTTTTTTAAAGATAGAGGGGACAGTGAGAGAGAGAGAGGGAGAGAGAGAGAAGCAATTTTTATTTAGTTTTTCATGTGACTTTCATTCCTCAGACACTTTGTTGTGTACAAGGGTGCTGGAGTTTGAACTTGTGTATTCATGCGTGCCAAGTAAGCGCCATACCCACCGAGCCACCACTCCAGCCCCTCTAAAAATGTTTTAATAGGATTGAAGAGATATTAGCTTCTCCAAAAGACACTGCATTTCTCCTTGGCCTCAAAGCTAAAGCTAGAATTAGATAGTAAGATTTTTTTTTTTTAATTTGTGGTTGGAGGCGAAACTCAGTGGTGGGATGTATGTGGGCTTAGTATGCAAGAGGCTCTGGATTCAAACCCCAGCATCAAAACCAATAAAATGTAAAAACCTGTGATTTCCTTGAAATTCCATCCATTAGAGGGAAATGTGCTCCAAACAACAAAGATCTGCCACTGGAGTCTACATAAATCATTCCTGGATCCAAATTACAAAATTTAGAAGATGTTTGGAGTAGATAACCTATCCATGATTTGGCCAAGTAAATCCAGGTCACTCCTGGGACAGGGGAAAAGAGGTTGGTGGGAAAAAGCAGCAGAGTAATTATAGCAGCAATGTAATGAAGGTGCTATTTGGTGACTGAACCCCTTCCCCATTTTGTTATACACATAAGTTCATCATTACCTTTATACCAATTAGAAGACATGTTATCACTTCATGCTACTGAATCACAAATATAAGTGTGTGTGCGTGTGTGTATGTGTGTGTGTAGTGCCAGGGATTGAACCCAGGGGTGCTTAACCACTCAGCCATATCCCAGCCCTTTTTATTTTTTGTTTTGAGACAGGATCTCACTCAGTTGCTTAGGGCCTGGATAAATTGCTGAAGCTAGCTTTGAACTTGTGAGCCTCCTGCCTCAGGCTCCTGAGTCACTTGGATTACAGGCATGCACCACCAGCTGTACATTTTTTTTTAAGTAAACTAAAACTAGACGACTATAGCTCCCTGATATATTAGAATCAGCAGCTCAGATCTGATACAGACTATATATTTCTGATAAGTTATAAACAAATGATCAGCCCTGGACTATGGAAATTTAAACTCTGAATCTTACCCATGCCAGTCAAAACTCTCAGGAGTCTTTGAAATGGTGCTAATTGCCAGCATAATACTACTGTCAACCAATTTCATGTGGCTCAGATAAGTGATATGTAATCTGAAGCGTTTTGTTTTCTGTTTTTGTTTGTTTGTTTTGCAAGGCATGCAGATAAAGAATATTCTCTATTGTTCTGGGCCAGTGCCCAAATAAACTTAAGATCAATATGTGAAGCATCATTGGGCATGGTGGCACATGCTTGTAGTCCCAACACTTGTGAGGAAGTCTGAGGCAGAAGGATTGCTTGAACTCAGGAGTTTGAGACCTGCCTGGGCAAGAGAGTAAGATTCTGCTTCAAAATAAAAAAATTAAAATAAAATATAAGATAAAATAAAAAAATAAAGTAGCACCAGTGCACTGCTCCCTTCTACCATTATGTTTCATCTGGGACAAGTGCTTGAAATGCTAAAAAGACCCCAAAATGATCATGACTCTATGACTTGCAAAATATGTAAAGACAGCAAATTAACCACAAGTATTTTTCAAGTACTATGCGTGAAACACTATGTAAGATATTGTAATTAATTGAAACATAAATAACTTTAAGGTTGACAGTGGACTGATGGCTACCTCATGGTTTAAAAATACCCTTTCAGAAAACAAAGTTAATGGGGAAATAAACACCTCAAAAAAAAAGAGTGGATTCCTTTCAAACATAACACTTTCCCTAATGCCTTTCAGACCAAATTGAACTTACTTTCAAGAGCAACATTAACTTTCCCAACAGGGTTCTGGTTAGGTTACTGCAATACAGAGGTGAAAGGATACGTTCCAGCTTGAGTCTTCAGATACAGGCGGAAATGATGTTCATCCACATAGTGTGTCTCCATGGAGTGGATGACACGAGTTCTCACAGCCAAGGGCCTTCGGTGAAGGACCCGTAGAGGTGTTTTCTGGTCAATCTTTAGGTCCTAGAGGAGATAACACAACACTGAAGCCTGTCCTAGCACCTACTACGTCACCCACAGCTTACCACAAATGTTTCTTTAGGGGACTCCATCACTGTCAGGGTATAAGATAATCAATGCTCAAATTGGGTCCCTTTAGATTCAAACTATGAGTTCATAATTACTCATTTTCTGGGCCCTACAACCTTCACCATAAAAATATGACTTGGGGGCTGCGGATGTGCTCACTCAGAGCACTAGTCTAACACGCATGAAGCCCTGGGTTCAATCCCTAGCACAGAGAAAAAAAAGGGAAATAAATGATCCTCTAAGTTCCTTCCACTCTGATACTTAACAAATTGATAGGACCCTGGAGTTCTATCTGTGCTTTACTTCATCGGGGCTCTTCTACAGGACAATGTTCTTACAGTTGTTTTCTAGCCCAAGAGAGCAAATGGGGATTTCAGACTGGATTAAGAAATGGCTGGTTGCAGAAGGCTGGGCGTTGACACCACCTGTGTGTATGGGCAGTGTGCATGCTTTAGGAAGAACCATATATCTATTTTCAGCGTTTTTGTTTATTTGTTGCTATATCTAGAAGAGCTTTATTATTTAGCTAGACATTTCAATATGGTAATTATAAAGAAGAATGCACAATAAACCAAGTCCTCTCAATATTTGTTAGTCCAGCTTGAGAAAAATAATACTGCACATCTATTTTTAACAATTCAAACTTTTTAGGGACATAGGCTTATTTTTCTCATAATTACTTCAAATTATAGATTTTCCTTTATGTCAAAAGATATAAGAAACAGAAGCTAATATTCTGAAAGGCCAACTAATTCCAAGTTTTAAAAGTAGATACTGAGCATAACTGAAAACGTAGGTTCATAAAAACTTTGAATTCTCTGAGATTTCTTGTTGGAACAACTCTTCCTAATTTATATGATTAGTGAGTGCCTGAAGCCCTGCTAAGAAAAGAAAGGTTTCTGTCTGGCCTCCCCTCCATCAGGTTTCTTCCAAGAACAGGCAAGTTCTGACAAAGACCACACATCAAGGGTGTGAGCACTTCTATCAGGCCCCTCCTAACACTGCAGCTTTTAAGGTTCTGTGATTTAGTTTTAATCTGATGAGATGAACTGTCTCCATAAAGTTTGAGTTTTCTCTGGCCAAAAGACTAAATAAGAAAAGGACAAGGCTGAAATATTAATAAAGACTTGGCCTCCATTAGAGCACAGAAACAGCAGTCTTCAAATAAGCAACTATCTGATAGGTGCCCTTCTCCTCTGCTTCCTTTACCACTCCAGTCACTCCCAGTACTTATGCATGAGCCAGTCAATGGAGATACTAATGGAGCTGCTTCCAACATAACATTGAGAGCAACACATGCTCATGTGTCTTTTTTGGTCTGTTTTCAGCTGACAAAAGGAAAATATTTCACTTATTCTGATGTTCCACACCATTATCCCACACTACTGAATTTTCAGAAACAATAGTTTTTTTCTTATAGGTTGCCTTTTAAAAAGAGGGGACATGGACGGAGGATATAGTCCGGTGGTAGGGCATTTGCCTAGCAAGCCCTGAGTTTGATTACCAGCACTGCAAAAAATTAAATTAAATGAATCAAAATAGAGAGAAAGGGAAAAGAGTTAACTGATGTGACTTTTCTCAGAATAGGGAAGTCACTCAGTGCTTATTATTTTTAAGCTAATAGGAACATGTGAAAACTGTAAAAATGTTACTAGAAATCAACTAGTCACATTTGTCTACTTGGGTGGTGGACCATTAAAATAGAACCTTTCACCACTTACTCTGTATGTATAAAATCATTTTCAGAATTATTTCTGCTTTAGCTAGACTGAAACAATCACACTATGAGTCCCCAGAGTCTTGTGCATGCCAGTCCCTGAATTTATTTTTTTAATTAATTTTTCCCAGAGCATTCTGAATGACTTGTATATACAATGAAGGAATAAAGAAATTTGTAGGCATGATGGTGCACACCTGTAATCCCAGCAACTTGACAGGCTGAGGCAGGAGGTTCACAAGTTTGAAGCCAGTCTAAGCAACTTAGGCCCTAAGCAACTTAGACTGTGCCTAAAAAAAAAAAAAAAAAAAAAAGTCTAGGAATATGGCTCAGTGGTAAAAAGCACCACTGAATTCAATTCCCAGTACACACACGAAAAAAAAAAAGTTTAGAAATCTGTCTGGCAATCTTAAAAATATCTGTATATATTAGCTGATTTTGTTCAAGGTAGCAAAATCACCAATAACAAAATTGGAAATGGTGGAATAAAATGAAATGTTATACAGCCATTAAAAAACAAAACCAGTCTGAAGGTTGAGGCAGAAGGATCACAAGTTCAAAGCCAGCCTCAGCAACTCTGCAAGGCACTAAGCAACTTAGTAAGAGCCTGTCTCAAAATAAAAAATAAAAGACAGGGGGCTGGAGCCGTAGCTTGGCAGTTTGGAGTGCTTGCTTGGCATGCACAAGAACCCAGATTCAAACTCCAGCACCACATACACAACTAGGTTTCGAAGAAACAAAGGCCAGATGAAAAACTAAATAAAGTTGATCCTCTCTCTCTCTCCCCCTCTCTCTTTAAAAAAAAAATAAAAACACATTTTATATTATTTTGTTAAAATCTTGTAAGGTTGCTCAAAAAAAAAAATATACAGGAATCTGGTACCCTAAAAAAAAAAAGTGGTCTGTTTGACAAAGGGATGGTCAAAAATAATAAATCTCCCAAAATCAGAAAAAAAAAAAAATAAAAAAGGCATAAAGGCCTGAAGTAACATTATAAAATCAAATCACAGACTCTGGTAACTGGAGTGGGCACTGGGTGATTCAGCCCATCCCATTATAAGGTGCTTCTACGAATCACAGATTCAGAAATACCTTTATCTTGTTTGTCCAACATTTTTAGGTATGTATGCACATGTTAACATAAACTAAATGGGACCACATATGATTTTTTACTTTTTTGGTACCAGGGATTGAACTTGGGCATTTTAACCACTGAGTCACATCCTTAGCCCATTTTTAATTTTGTTTTTTTTTTTTGTTTTTTTTTTTGAGAGAGGGACAGTGAGAGAAAGAGAGAACCAACTTCATTTATTCTTTCATATGGCCCTCATTGCTCCAACACTTTGTTGTATACGTGGTGCTGGGGCTCAAACCCATGTCCTCGTGCATACCAACCAAGCACTACTGAGCCACCAATCCAGACCCCCAGACCATTTTTATTTTGAGATAGGCTCTCACTAAGTTGCTTAGGGCCTCGCTAAGTTGCAGAGGCTGGCTTTGAACTTGTGATCCTTCTGCCTCAGCCTTCCGACTGGTTTTGTATTTTAATGGCTATATAATATTCCAATTTATTCCACCATTTCGAGTTTTGTTATTGGTGATTTTGTTACTATGAACAAAATCAGTAAACCTCCTCATGCATATATCCTTATGCATTGGAGTTTTATTTCTATACAAGAGACTGTCAGTAGAAGGTATGCTGAGTAGAAAGTCAGATTTTTTATTTTTATAGTCATTGCCATGTTGCTTTCCAAAAAGGCTGAACATTTACATTTCTACTGAAAATATATGCAACTATCCTCCTCCTCTCCAACTCACTGTTTGGTGTTAACAGTTTAATAGGAATAAAATGATGTCTTTTTGTTACTTCAGCCTAGAGATAGATCATCTTTCCAAATGATTCGTGGTAGAGTTGCTCTTTTCTTCGGTATTTTTCATGATTAGTTTAAATCCTATTTGTGGTATCTTTTACCATATAATTTGTTTTCTACAGTCAGATATGTAGAAACACATATATTTTTATGTGCTTAAGTCACAATCCACTATATTGTCTTATACCTTTCCCCCCCATAGCACTTAGGAACAATGTCCTATGCTAATATATCTATCACATAATTTTTAACAGATGTATAGTAATAGTCCATTACACAGATAAGCCAGAGTATTAAACCAGTCTCTGCCAGCAGATCATCTATATTGTTACAAAATATTGCCCGTTTAAACAATGTTCAGGTTATGTGTTTTTTTGTTTTTATTTATTTTTTCTGGTAGGGGTTGAACTCATAGGTGCTTTACCGCTGAGCTTCATCCCCAGTCCATTTTATTTACTATTTTGAGATAAGGTCTCTCTATTTCCCAGGCTGGCCTGGAACATGCAATGTTCCTGCTTCAGCTTACTCAGTTGCTGGGATTACAAACATGTGTCACTGTACTTGGCACTACATGCCGCTTTGAGCCCATTTATGCTCATTCCTTCATTTGAAAGTAAATTATCTTCACAGGCAGAGGTGGGAAAAAGTGGAAAGAAATATGCACAAAGAACAGGCAGACCTTCTACAGTGTTATGCTACTTGAAGTCATGTGCCAAAATATGTTCTTCACCTATATTATCATGTATTTTATTCATATACTTAATCTTAATTGTCAATTCTGTTAGACAAGTTTAATTTCATACTAAGTTTTTACAAATAACCAAATATAAATAACAGCATTGTTGAGTATTTTCTATGTGCTAGGTACAATTCTGTGTTTTGTGAGATTAAATTCATTTAATTCTTCTAATTTTACAGATGAATAAATTGAAGCAAAAGGACCTTAAGTAACTTGTCCAAAGTCATACAATGAAGAAATGCAGTCAGGATTTGCACCCAGATCTGTCTTCTGAACAGGGCTCTTAATCCCTAGCAACACTGCTCGTCTAACAGGTTAGATGAAGTGCCCAGTCATTCAAATAGTAAGTGGGTTCAAAACCAGGATTTGAATCCAGGTCCCACAGACTCCAAAGTCCATGCTCTATGACTTTCCGGTAATAAATTAGATAACAATGGACCCTTACACAGGCAGCAGAAAAACAAAACAACAGGAGCACTTAAACTACCTTTAAATCATTTAGGAATTCAATGTCTTTCCTCTGTATTACTTTATTTGTCCATATTAAGGCACTATAGGTCTTGGTCTTTTCTTCTTCACCTTCTTTCATATGTCCTATTGCCTCTCTAAACAAAAACAATAAAGAAAGCTTGTCTGAATATGTACAGTATGCAAACCTTGCCCCAAATTTCTTTCTTCAAAAATAGCTTTGTTAAGATATGATTTATGTACAATTCCCCTATTTTAACTGTACAAATTCAATGATTTTAGTATCTTTACAGAGTTGTGTGGCTACTACCACATGCTAATTCCATAATACATTCATCACCCCCCAAAAGAAATCATATACCCATTAGCAGGCACTTCCCATTCCTCCCCCACCACAGAGAAAGCTACTAATTGCTTTCAGTCTCTACAGATTTCCCTATTCTGAACATTTCATACGAAATGAAATCATGCAGTATGTGGTATTTGGCAACTATCTTCTTTCACTTCATAATGCTTTAAAGGTTTAGCTATGTTTCAGCATGTGTCAGTTCTTCATTCCTTTTTATTAATGAACAATATTCTATTGCATGGATATACAGTAATCCCCCCTTATCCAGATTTCATTTTCTGTAGTTTCAGTTACCTGTGGTCAACTTTGGACCAAAAATATTAAATGGAAAATTCCAGAAATAAGCAATTCACATGTTTTAAATTACTTATAGCATACTGCTATAACTGTCCATTTTAGTATTAGTTATTATTGTTAATCTCCACTATGCCTAATTTAAAAATTAAATTTTATCATAGGCATGTATGTTTAAGAAAAAAGTATATGTAGAGTTCAATACTATCCAGCTTCAGACATTCACTGGGGGTTTTAGAATATATCCTCCATGGATAAGGGTGAATTACTATACCATATGTCTATGGCTAAGAGGGAACTACTATACCACACAGTTTATCCCTAGGCATTTGGGTAGTTTCTACTTCTTCACCTAAAAATAATGCTACTATGAACATTCATGTACATGTCTTTGTGTGGATGTATGTTTTCACCTTTCTTGCAGATATAATATCTAGTAGTGGAATTACTGCATCATATGGTAACTATGTTTAATCTTTTGAGAAACTGTCAAACTGGCACACTTACAATTCTACCAGCAATGTTTGTTACAGTTTCTTTACATTCTTGTCAACACTTGTTACTTTCCGGTTTTTTTAATAGTCATCCTAGTGGGTGTGAAGTGGGATCTCATTGTGGTTTTAATTTGCATTCCCTAATGACTAATGATGTTGAGCACTTTTCATATGTCCATTGACTATTCATATATCCTCCTTAGAGAAGTCTACTTAACCATTTCTCCACTTTTAATTAGAGTTCCTTATATATTCTGGGTGTAATTCCCTGATCAGACATAAAATTCACAACTAAAACTTCCCTTCTGAAATCGTCTCCAGTGAACCTACCCTTACCTTGTGACAAGCTGCAAGTCACGTACTTGGATTTTGTTAGATGAGTTATTAATTTTCTGTAGTAGCAGAAAAAGAAAACAAATTAGCAACTCTAGTTCAGTTACAGAGTTGCAGAAACATGACGATTTCCATGTCATGAAGTGGTTTACCTGCTGAAGTTCCTTAATTTCTTGTGAAGTGAAATGTACTCTATGAGGATTCACCAGCTCAATTGCAAAGGGCCTTCCTGGCAGCACACACCCCGCCATGAAACAGAAACGTGTTGATGGAGTTAACATTTGGGCTAATGCAAGAGGGTTAGGAGGTGTGAAAAATGGGTTGAGCACTAGAGGATTGAAAGTTTAGTGACATTACTATATCTGGGGGAGGGAAGAATGTGTGAAAAGAAGCAAGGGGCTTTTTAGGGGGTGAGGGGCTGCTAAACCCCAGTGAGGCAATATGTGAAAAATGACTGCTTTCCCAAAGGTCCATGAACAAGGCTGTGTTAATCACAAAATAAAATTCAAACAACCACTAATTAAGTGGTTATACTAGTATAATGTTGTCACATGCAGGAATGCCCAAGTACAACAAGTTGAAATTAATTCTCCCAGCCTAATCCACTAGTGAAATGGAAAAGCCATGATTCCATGAAAGGAAGGGACTACAGATCTCAGTTCAGGATTAATATTGGTTTTTCTTGTAATTCATCAAGATAAGATGAAAGAAATCTAAGATAGCAGAATCATTTTTTAAATGAAGACAATCATTTTGAAAACTACTCATGCTTCTGAAACATTTTTAAATGGAACAATCAATCAAACTTTGATTAATCAGATACCTCCTTTTTAATGCATATAAAAGTCCCTTAAACTCTACAGGTATGCAATACAGATGGCCTCTAAAGAAGTGATTTCTATTAAAACATATATCATATAATTTACAAAGGCTTCCCCCCTTGAGGAAGCTCTGGGCCCTGCCCACTTTCGTTCTGAGTGACTACAGTAGGCCTGTTGTCTGGAAAGGCTGATCTTGGAAAGTTAGTTTAATCAGGTGATGCTGATACAATCTTACCATTTCCTAATGTTCTCACATCTACATCTTCTCTTCCAGAGGATGAGAAATTAAAACCTTTGGAAAGCAGATCAAGAAGGGAAAAAAATCAGAGATGTAATAACTCCAAGATATTCATTTCCAACCTCGGTAGAAACTCAATTTAAGGTCCTGAGCAGTATACTGGGTAGTTACCATCCCATCTCTAATCCCAATCTCTGCTGAAAATAGTAATGATAATAATTAACATCACTTATTGAACATTTACTATATGTATGCCAGGCACTGGGATAAAAATCATACATGTATTATTATTATATTAAATCCTTATAACTTTATGAAGTAAGCAGTCAATAAAAGAACACCAAGCTTCAGAACTTTAGGCAATTTTCCAAACGTCATACAATTAAATTGTAGAGCTAGTACATGTCAAATCCCAAGCAAAACCCCAAAACAGAGCACCATCTGAAAGAAAGCACCACCACCTCCCTGGCCTTATGGTAAAAATTCTATCTTTCTTTTCTTTCCTTAAAACAAATACATTTATTTAAGAATTAAACTCTATGAAAGAAAGAGGTGGCTGGGAGGAGCTTTGACTGTTAAAAAAAATATAATCAAACCTTGGCTGGAAATGATAAAACTAGTATATATTCTAAGATTAAGTGGATCATTGTAAACTAAAAGCTACAAATATTGGATGGGGAAATGGTTAAAAAAAAAAGTAACACAATTTTCTTAGGTGCAGAACTGATGTATAATTTCATCAACATCAGAGAAGCAAATCTACCATGAGCAGGCATTATTCTAAATGCTTTGAATATGTTAACACTGTCATTATCACCATTTTACTTATGAGGAAGGTGAGACAGAGACATGATGCCTAAGGTCCCATCATTCTAAGAAAATGCAGATCCATTGGCAGGGTCAAGTATGAACCAGGCAATCTGGCACTAAAGTCTCTTAACCACCTGGCAATACTGTACCACCAAGGACAAGGCCAGAGGAGTTCAGATGTGTACCAGAGAAACAGAACCAGTCTTCATTGACTAAGACTGGGAAAGGCTGGAATGCTTGGGGAACCTTTATTGGTCATTAGAATGACAAAATTTAAGGTTTCTGAACAGAGGTTGAAGGCTAGGAGAACTTGGGTTCATACCTTGTTTTATTCATTCAGTAAACAAATACCTACAGTGCCTACAATATGCAAGGACTTGTGCTTGATGCTGGAGAGACAAAGGCAAACAAGGTGAACACAGTCCTTATTCTGACAGAGCTCACTGTTGGTAGAAGGACATGGGCTATATAATAAGGTAGAGTAGGCATAGTATAGGATATGCACAGGAACATTCCTGCTGTAAGTGCACAATTCTAAGACATTATGAGTTTGTATTTATTCCTCAATATCCCAGCCACTTTGGAGAGCACAAGATGAGAAAGAATAAGACTTCTAAGAAGAACAGATGGGAAAAGTGGGAGGGTAAGGAGGACTGTATACTATTTTGATAACCATTTTCTCTCAGGAAAGATTATGCAAATTTTAGAAAATGGAAAACTAATGGTGTGCTCCTATAGTCCCAGTTACTCAGGAGGAAGAGGCAGGAGGATCCCTTGAACCCAAGGGTTTAAGGCCAGCCTAGGTAAAATAGGGAAGCTCTGTCTTTTAAAAAGAAGAGAGACGGGGCTGGAGCTATGGCTCAGTGGTTGGAGCACTTGCCTGGCATGCGCAAGGACCTGTGTTCAAACCCTAGCACCACATACACAACTAAGTGTCAGAGAAACAAAGGGCAGATGAAAAAATAAATCAAATTGATTCTCACTTTCCCTCTCTCTCCCCATCTCAAGAAAGAGAGAGAGAGAGAGAGAGAGAGAAAGAACGAACGAACGAGTGAGCAAGCTAAAAGCTGTTTAAAAAGGCCCATGAAGGGGCTGGAGTGTCTCAGCGGTTGGGGTGCTTGCCTGGCATGCAGACCACATACACAACTAAGTTTTGGAGAAACAAAGGCCAGATGGAAAGCTAAATAAAGTTGATTCTCTCTCTTTAAAAAAAAAAAAATCCCATGAAAACAACAATGAAGACTAGCCCTCCTTTCTGGGATGTTTAACTGTGAAGCAAGTATGATTTTGCCCTTCCTTTGCTTTTAAGAAATCCCTTCAGCAAGTCAAGGCCAACACCTTTTGGAAACAGGCTCTGGGCTGTTATATCTGTCATGTAGCACCTGATGAAATGGCCTCTCTAACCCACAGGGCCAAAGCTGTGCATCCGACCTGGAGCTAGTTTGATAATGTCTAGATAACAAAGGAAGGTCTATAATTCAAGCTATTGGCTAGGCTCAGAAGTCTGGGTGACTTGTGCTTTGCTGTCACCTAAGGACTGGCCAAGTAGGCAGCCTTTAAGAGGTATGAGGTCAGTTTCTTTTTCTGGTGAAGCATACAGGCCAGGAATGGAGTATACCACTAAGTCCCAAAGAACCACCATTCTATGCTTCTACTCCAAGTTACTAATAAATCCACACCAATATCAGAAGCTTTTAGTCAGCATCAAAGACTCAAGCAGTAGCATTAACGATGGATAAGCTACAGCTAAATGGAGAATTCAAAATGACATCTTAGAAGTTGAAAAGTGCCAACTCCCTGGGGTGGTAGCTTGTCTTCTACCTTCCCACCCCCATCTCCTATCATCCATGTCAGGGAACCAGGGGATCCACAATGACTGAGTTAGAACCTAAGATCAGCAGAGGTGGAGAGAATGAACAGGACTCAGAGGTAAGTCCAACAATTACTGCTAACTCAGACCAGAAATCTCAGATTCATAGATCAGCCCATAAAACTTCCCACAAATTCCCAACTGATCAAGAAGAAAGTCGTGTAGAAAGCCAGGCTCTTGAGAAGGCCAGAGAAACATTAAATCCAGACCATATGAGAAGTGTATGTGTTATAATTTTTAGAAAAATATTTCAAAATTGAGAACTAAGGAAATATCCTTGGACCCTAGACCAGGAGAACCTTGTAGGGGCAAACCCTGAAATAATAGCTAACAAAAAGGGAAAGGAAGCATGTGCATGCCTGTAATCCCAGTGGCTCAGGAGGTGGAGGCAGGCGGACTGCAAGTTTGAGGCCAGCCTCAGCAACTTACCAAGGCCCTAAGCAAATTAGACCCTGTATCAAAATAAAAAATAAAAATGGGCTGGGCATGCTACAGTGGTAGCTCAGCGGTTAGAGTGCTTGCCTGGCATGCACCAGGACCTGGGTTCTAACCCCAGCATCACATACACAACTAAGTGTCAGAGAAACAAAGGCCAGATGGAAAAATAAATAAAATTCATTCTATCTCACACTATCACTCTCTCTCTTAAAAAAAAAAAACCACAAAAAACAAAAAACCAGGATGGGGATGTAGCTCAATGGTTAGATTCAATCCCTGGTACCTTCCTCCACAAAGAAAGGGAGCCCCTACCTTAAAGTATTATAAAATACATACTTAAAACTTATTTGAGCTTTCTGAACTCACATCTTACTTTGCTCTATCCCTCTAATTCTGCAGGTTTAAAACCTTCTGTTCAAAGGAAGGAATATTAAAAAAAAATTTAAAAATGATCGGGCAAAAATGATCAGGAACTATAAATGGTTCAGCTAATGGCCTTCATACCCAGAGGCAACCAGACAACAAGACTGAAGGTTGAGCAGATACCAGATAATGAAGAGATAATGAAGACCTCAGAACATTAAGTAAATAGAAATAAGATTTTTTTTTTTTTGGGACTAGGGATTGAATCCACGGGTGCTTAACCACTAATCCACATCCCCAACCCTTTTTTTACTTTTTATTTTGAGACAAGATCTATGTTGTGTAGGGTCTCACAAAGTTGCTGCGGCTGGCTTTCAACCTAGTGATCCTCTTGCCTCCCTCAGCCTCCCGAGCCCTTAGGATTACAGGCATGTGCCACCACATCCGGCTTAGACTTTGTCATATAGCTCATCAGTGACCAATTTTCAGTAGGAAGCTGACATGACAAATATCTATTCAATAAGTGAAGTAATAAATGCAATACTGAGGAGAACTTCTTAGACTCTCCGAATTTGACAGTGTGTCAAAATTTATTACTCATTACCTAGGGAATTAGCAAGTAGATAACAGATGTGCCAGTCTGAAGTGAGTGAGAAGCAAGTTTGAATGTCCCACCTAGGGGAAGAACGATCAAGTGAGCAGCTAGTCAGCTCCACATAACAACAGTTTAATTCACAGAGCTGTGAAACTACAACAGGTAGACTCTTCCCAGAATTTTCAGATATGAACCATTAATCAGAAATAACAAGTGATATATCTTGGAAACACAGGTACAGAAGAAAACTGATGCTATTAATCAGGGATTTCAAAAACAAAGTTTTATCTCCTGACAAGGAGCAATTAGTACAGAGGTCCAGGAAATGTTTTTTCTCAAATAGCTCTTAATAAGTTTCTTCAACACACAGTGAACATACAATTTGCTTTATTTTCAGTCTGGGGGAAATATTTCCCCCTTTAAATAGAAAATGATAACAAATCACCTTCATGAAAGACTGAGATGGGGGAAGCACAGCTGTTTCAGAGCCCTCCAGCAGCCCTAGAAAGGACAGCTTCCTTGGGACATAAGTAGTCAGAACTGAAGATTTCTTGAATCTTTTTATAGAAAGGGAATAAGGTGGCCCCCAAAAGTGTTGCAGACATTCCATATTAAGCTTCAGTTTCACTTCTTCATAACTTGTATAAGTCTTATGAGATAACCAGATAACCAGTTTGTAAATACTAAATGAAGCTCATGGCAATAGCCCAGAGTCATTACTCCTAAGATTTTGGAAATCAGGTTGCTGTATACTTTCTTCTCTATTTAGTAAACAATTCTTAGAGACCCATAAAAGTGTGGATGAGGCACCAAACTGACAGGCAACAAATTATAAGAGGGTTATGTTTTGAAAGAATTTTCCTTCTTCCAGACAAATCGAAGTTGGAAAGGACAGTCATACCTCATCTAGACCATCTGCCTTCCTTCTCAAATCATACACATTTTAAGGTTCTTCAGGGGAAAAACAGATGTCTGGCTGGTCCCTAATAAAGGGGTCTTCTAATTAGGCTAGGAGCCCCATTCCAAAAAAGTGACATCACTCATTGCCTACAGTTTTTTCTGACATGTAACATGATTTCTTATGATTGAAATCTTACTCCTTTTCCTCTTATCTAACCCTAGGTGAAATCACAAGACTTTATGCTGCCTTTGACCCAACAGACCTGTTGAGACAAGGAAAACATAAGCCCAGCAGGACCTGACTCATTCCACAAACCCTGGGTACACTGATACCTAGGAAACGAAAACAGCACACTGCCATGAAGTCTTTCTAAAATGATAACTGTTGGTCTATTTTCTCTAGATCTCAACTTCAACCAACACATTTTATAGACTAAGATGCAAGCCAGACATTTGCCAGCGACAACTCTTTTTTTTTTTTTTTTTTTTTTTTTT